>CAJDSM010006105.1:0-13687 GCA_903981925.1 Ostrea lurida | reverse complement strand
AATGCCAATTGCTCGTTGGCTATTTATATTGTATGCGCGTTTAGCGCATTCATAGAAAAATATGCCAGCAGAGGAATTGCATCTTCTATTGAATGCCATGTTCACTGAAAAAACGTTATTCATTTGTTATATTTGCATTTGTTTTCCCTTTGTGGACTTACTGCATACATACATTTGTCGTCGGGGATCCGGAAATTACTATATAGCAATTCCATTCCTAGAAAAATTCTTGCTTGTGTCGTTGAGATGAGTCTTAAAATTCACCTTAGAATAAATCATTTTCACATTAATAAAATCCGTTTTGAACACTGTTGTCTTTAGGGTATTTGTTATTATTTTAAAGACTACGTCCGGCCAGGTAGTTTCCCGCTTTCGTGGCGGTTCCCCACAACAAGTTGCATAGGGTTCTAAGATTTTGATGAAATTTTGCAATGTGCTAAAAAGGTTATATAATCAAAGATATATGATAGAGGGTTTACGAAATTTTTTTTTAGAATTGTGTACAAATATACTGGATGCGATAATGATTGCAAGTTCTGTGTGAGTTTTGACTATTCTCATTCATTATGCTGAAAGATTGCCGATTATACGGCGCTTTCGATGACGTACATATGTAACAATCGGCACTTGGTGCTTTTCACGTCACTTTTGCAAACGTCATGTACTGTACGTAACAATGGCAGCCAAATGACGTATAAACCAACTCAATAGGAATTTAAGTTGGAAAAAGTTTTTCTCTTGTCCCTCCAGATTATTTGTTTTATTAGAGGCATAAAACATCTCAAAAACGATTTTGATTTTCAAAAGCTGCAGTGTACACAAAATTGTTATTCAATAGTACCAGCTTTTCTTGCATAAACATTGTGAAGTCATTTTTGAGGATAAATGACTTAACCCTAATGCAGTAGGGATTTATTTTCCTGAAACAGAAAGGAGTTAATCGCCCTTGTGGAATTGTAGAATTCAACATTTAGCTTGCATATTCATATTTTTATTTTTGGTATAAACAAGTCATTTCAATACAAGATATATTTTTATTTTGTAGTTTGAATTAAAAAATCTTTTATGGGGCCGTATTTGCGCACAAACTACAAAATCAAAATAGCCATTTGATCTTAAAAACATTAAATAACAGAACATCTTTTTTAAAATCCGCATAATAAGCATTTCACAGTTATTTATTAGATTGTGGACTGTGAATTTGCAAGAGGGGGCATAGAAATGCCTCGAAATAATTGCTCAAGATAATCAAGTGTGATCATTAAGCGGTATGAACGCAACTGATAGAGCAGTCATAGCATAGAGTTGCATAGATATGCAAAAATATCTATATTATATTATTATTATGCACATTTATATATTAGCAGCCCTATTATAATTAAAGAATTACTCTAAGGCGACTTATTACATAAAAGTCCAAATTATTTAAGAATATATGCCAAAACACAACGATCAGTGACAATGACAGTTAACCACAAGCAAACGACAATCCAAAAATCCATAAAATCTAAAATTATTGTCTTGTTTAAAGTTGGGTTTTTGGGGGGGGGTTGGTTTTTTTTTTTGGTTTTTTTTTGTAGTACAATCACAGTATGAATATATAAAATGTTTAGTTTTAATAATTATATAGAGTCATAATTCAGACACAGTGTTCATAGGTAAAAGCACTTTTTAAAAAAGTAGGGTCTTTAAATTTCTTTTAAAAACACAGATATATTGAAATACAAGGCGTGGATTTCATCTGAAAGTAAGGCGGAATACAGGACTGTTATTTTTTTATCGTTGAGATTTGTTGTAATGTTGGAACAGCATCGATTCCCTTTTATTTTAAATTTGACAATTGTAGGAATCGGCGAGGCTTCTGGAGTTCACACTCATCATTAACACGAGGTGGAACAAAGAGTCTGTGATTGCAGCAACATCCCCAATATATATAATCAAGTCTGTATTCCGGTGTTGAGGAATCCAAGTAGGCCTTAGGCTTTAGTTTTTTTCTTGTAATTTTCATACAAAATTTGTCAAAGGGAACAGAGTAAAATTTTGTGCGAATGTGATGTGGAACCCAATGGTTTATTCATGCAATGTAAAGGGAGTCAAAGGAAAACATCATGTATTATAGGTATTGTTGCTACGAAACGATGTCCATGACTACGTTACGTCAGGTGTATTGTTAAAATAGTCCCATCACATTTACATTGTTGACACTGTGGACTAAAAATATTTCTATGCTTCCAATATTGTCATTGCACTCCAGTATGGAAGGCAGTGCCTAGTTTCCTAATCCAGTATTTCTTCCGTTGTCTACGAAAGTGTACTTAATGTTGGACTATTGGTTTGATGATAATTTTTTTCTATTAATTCTCACTTTCATAGATAAGATGGAATGGTCGGAGAATTAAAATGTTATAAAGAAGTGTGCCTCCGTTTTATTTTTTAATTTCAAATCTATGACCCGACAATACGTTATTTAAATATTTGATACAAAATTGACTTGAGGAGGCCATACCGACCTCTGCACACAAAAAAGATCTGAAATGTGTATGATTATTGGGAGGGAACGAAAATTAGTGAATAGGGGTTTGCAATGCCACTGGTTGCGCACACTGTAAATAAGCCACAGCTTATTATTATTATTATTATTCTAGTACTTTATATAGCGCCCTTATATAATCAGATTAACCCTTAAAGCGGTTAACATGTTAAAAACAAATGGACTGTTAAAAATAAAACAAAGAAACAAGACATACAAACAATATAAAACTAATGGTCTATCCTACCCCTTGGATATGTGGCAACCATTGCCAGGACGAATGCAAAAATTAGTCGTTCATAGATCTCTTTTTAGAAAAGCCCAAGTCGACCAAACTCTTAGATGCTCCCAGTCAACAACATAAAATGTATTAGGAATAAACACAATAATGCACAGAGAGTCCAAATGACAACTCCACGGTTAGATTGCATGTGCTGTTGAATGAAAATAGTACCGTCCATTTATACAATGGAGTCTATCTTTGACAGAAGGGTATAGTAGCTTCACTGCGACAATGTAAGGCATAAGTATAAACGGAACACAGTGATCATCTCGTACAGTACGATATAGAATACAAAACAAGGTTGGGAACACGGCCCCTGGACTACACCAGAGAGGGAACATCAGGTGGCCGTAGGGAGGGGAGTAAGCAACACTGTCGCCCTTGGTCTACGACCGCCGTGAACCATAGGTCATGATCAGGTCTAACGGAGCAATTCGTAGTCAAATCAGTGCTGTTGAGAAAAGGTTAACAATGGTTTAGTGAAGCACATTCAGACCACATTTACTCCATCGGTCACATGTTAGGTCATACGGTAAACTAAATTGTTGTAACAACCAAATGAATTACGAAATGTGGCTTTAAACGTGACCTGTATGTACAACCTATGCACAGCACTTGTCTGTAGTTAGTCTTGCCTCGATTTAAAAACTGATATACAACAGGAACAAAGCTCTTGAATATCGAATAAATTTTAGAGGACATGCACGCATATTACATACGCAGTTGGCGCGATTGGAATAAATATTGACTATCATAGATTATGGGAAATTGACGATGGCAAAGCTGAAATCGTCCCGTTGTCATTAAGAATTGAGTGCATGATAAACACAATTCAGCCATTTCTTGACATGGATTCTTTATTTCATTTGGGAACAGCTTGGTATATATATAAATCGCAAAGGAGGTACAACAGGAAACGAACACTAACGATTTATAAAACTTTACTGCTTTTTGGATCACTTTTTATTAAAGTTTTATCACTTCATGATTCGGTTCTCCCAACATTTTCGGATTTTGCAGCATCACTGAAGAGACATAATTTGTCGAAAATGCGCATTGGTGCCATAAAAATTGGTTACCCGTGTATTTTTTATATTATAACCCTTGGTCGAGCCCTTGCTGGTGGACTGCTTACGTCACGACTGAGGGTCTACAGCAGTGCTTATATTAATGATACTTATAGTTACTAGCTTGAAATACGGAATAGTATTTTAATTGCAGTGGTTTACAAATTTAGAAAAAGCGATTATCTCCCACAGGCATAGCTCTGGATCCTCTCGAAGTTTTTTGGCCCCAATCTTTTGGCACTTACACTTGATCATCTTTTTACTTATAAGTTACTTTACTTTTCATGTTCGGATTATTCCAACATTTCGGTTTGGCATCACTGAAGATGACATAATTATCGTGAAATGCGTCATCTGTTCCTTGTGCATAAAAATTAGGTTACATATTATTTATACTTATGGACCCCTGGGGTTCAGAGGCCTCGCTGGTGTACTGTTTAGTCCCCGAGGGGTCATCTACAGACCCAGGTGCTTCAATGTACTATGTACTTAGCTTGAAATATACGGTATGTATTTAATTCGTTCGGTTAAAATTAGAAAAAGGATTATCATTCCTCAGGCATAGCTCTGATCTGTTATCGAAGTTTTTGGCCCCAATCTTTTTGGGCATTACAGTTGCATTCCCTTTTGTATAAAGTTTTTTTTTTCATGTTTCGGAATTTCCAACATTTCGGTGTTTGAGCATCACTGAAGAGACATATTTGTCGAAATTTGCGCCATCTGGTGCATTGCATAAAAATTGGTACCATATATTATTTACATTCTAAACAACAAATGCGGCGCATCATTATCTGTACCTTGTATCGCTTTGGTTGAATTATCTGTCACAGGGATACCAGTGGAGCTCATACTGGTGGCGGTGCATAAAAATTATGGTGTGGAGGTTGACTGTCCGTCAAAGCGCTTCATTGACACTGATTAAGGGAGAGAAGAGCTGCCACCGAATCTGTCTGAATGCTAGATTTCTGGTTGATGTCTCGGTTTCTCGCCGTGAAGACTATTTTCGCATGCCCGGGACCCTCATATTTGATTTCACTCGTGGCATATTGAAATTGGATAAAATTAAGATAAAAAGCAAACTGATTAACAATACCAGGAGATTTAACATGAAAACGTGTCGTTGCTCGAGTCTGTTAGCCGCGGATTTACAAATTAGGTTTCCAAAAAACGAATCGGTGAAAATCACCTATAAAACGATATCAATATTACCAACCTAAATGCAAAACATTGAGTAATTGACCAAATACAATTGTTCAAACGTTATTTTGAATAAAGAATGCCAGATTGTGGTTATTTTTTAAAATAAATGCAGCCAATTTTTTTCAATACTTCTCTGTTTGAAGTGCATGTTGAAAAAGAGTTGTGTGCCGAACCCGACGCCAAAGCCGATCTTGAGCAAAACGCCAATAGAAGTTTCCTCCCAAGATAAAGGCATATATATTATACATGTTATTTATATAAATGCAATTATATAAGCTTCGGAAATATGGGATGGAAAATACAAAATGTAAAACCATACAGTCCCGGACTGACGAATATTGAACTTGTATATCGATTCAATACTCTTATAAATTAATGCAAAGTTAAACAATAGTTGCGTCTGATTCGTCATATTTACATTTAATCTATCTAGTGAATGTATCTGTTGAATTTCTTGCATTTGATATTGGTTACATGTATATTCTGAACATGGCACTTGTTACATGTGTTTTAGATTTGTTTCAATACTTAATTCCATTAATTTCATTTACCCCTGTAATGTGATTATGGTATATGACTCATTGTTAAACTTGGCATTTTCATTTGCCATTCACATATCGCATAATATATACATGTATAAGGAACATTTTGACTTGTTTCTCAATTTTTGAAGATGAATAGTTTGTAACATAAGTATCAACTTATTTCTGAATAAAACATGCTTAAAACAAGACTTGTAATTAAAATTTAATCTTTTATTGCAAGTTTCTAAATTAAAAAAAAATCACATTTTCGCATGTCTGAAAACTGGAACATAAAACTTCAAGTAATAGTCTTTTATCGATTATTCCGAAAACCCCAATGTTCAAAATTAATTACAATTCATTGATATGTAAATATTTTTATTCAGGGTCCTGTAGCCGTACCTGGGATAGAGATATCAAATGTAAATGACCTCTAGATCTGGTAAAAGCTACATTATACATTCTTTTACTAATTAAAGATAATTAAACACGTCTTATGATTTCTGGACATCAATGACACTATCATACGAAAATGAATATTTAAAAAAAAAAGACTACCCTTTCAGTTAATCAAAGAGACGGATTTCCATACATTTGTTTTTCAAAACTGTTAATGATACTTGTGTGTTCCAAAGCGAATGTTTTTTCGAGACTTATCACCAATTTACACGACAAATTACAACGATAATTTAGAGTACAAGAATTTTTTCACCTTATAGAGACAGTTGCTTCTTCAACAAAAAATGGAAAAAAGGAAAATATTCATATCTAGTGACCAACCAAATTTACTTTGTTATACTCCACTCTGATTCTACACACAAATACTCTGAAGTTGATATCAAAGGAATGCCGGAGTTCCTCATTGACAACTTTGTAGTTTTTGGCGATCATGCAGGGCTCGTTGGAATTCCGAATGGGGCACGAATTGTGGTCCTTTGTTTGCTGACCTATTTTTATATTCTGATATGGCAGAATTCATTCAAGAGCTTCTAAATGAACAAAATAAATCTCCAGCGGTGGCCTTTAATTGGACGTTTCGATATATTGACGACGTTAACTTTCATCTATTAAAAATCATGTTTTTCATTCATATCTCGATTCAATATATCCCAGTGAACTAGAGATAAAAGACAGCACAGAGTCTTCCATTTCTGCTTGTATTTGTATATGTTATTGAAAATAGACATTAACAGCAAATTATAATTAACAACTCAACTTTATGACAAACTTTATGAAATCGTCCCGATTTATGTAGCAATATTCCATCATCACCTGCATATGGTATATCTCTCAACTTATTCGATACATAAGATGCGTATGCCCAGTTTTTTTAATCGATCCAGGCCATTTACAAACAAGTTGTTGTTGCAGGGGTTTCATCAGTCGTGTTTAAAGGTAGCATTTCGCGACTTCTATGGTCGTTATAACGATTTAGTTTGCCTGCCATTGGGTCAAATGCTATCTGATGTGTTTCAGAGCCGTTTTTCATACATTAATTGAACATGGATTACTTCGTTTACCTGATCAACACGATAGGCTTACGGCAGGTGCGACTGGTCGACAGGAAATGCTTGCTTCTCCTAGGCACCTGATCCCACCTCTGGTGTGCCCAGGGGTTCGTGTTCGCCCAACTCTTGTTTTGTATTCTGTTTGTGACTTACGAAATGATCATTGTTCGTTATCTTTGCCTTTATGTGTACGTACTGATTAAATCAGTGTGCATTTTGATTCCCATTTTATTAGAGTGTTCTATTTAGTTTGTTTCTTTATTTGAATTTAAAGGATATTTCAATAATTAAGTGTTCAAGACCTGTAAAGGTTCGTTTAATTTAGAGAGAGATGAGTAAATTTATGTGCTATTTACAGAAAGATGAGTGATGTTTTGTACAATATACAGAGAAAAAGTGAATAGGTCTTCAAAACGTTTGCCCAACTTAGGAAATGCTCTCTACGATCCGTTGGCAATCTATAAAGTTAGAAGTTTTAAAATATTATAATAATACAATAAAATTGTATTGTGTTTAATGAGACAATAATTATTTTTAAAAAGATTTTAAGGAAACCCCTAATTCCGTTGCGAAAGATGAAGGTATGCCTGTAATTGCGTGGTTCCCTATATCTATAACCATTCAGAAGATTCCTCGGTCTTTTCCGTTAAGTTGAGATAAACTTCCCTACTTGACGGAAAAGGCCGAGCGATGTTGCAGAGTCGAATGTAATGGTGCGTCTTATTTTAAATTGCTTTTCACGAAGTGCTAACTATCATCATAATCGAGAGTAACAGCACTTTCACTCCGTGGAAGTAATAGCATAATTGAAGGTGACAACAGCTCATCATATCATCAGTCAGAAAAAGCTTCGACATTCAAACTAGAAATGAGTTATCCTTTGATTGAAGTTCTGATCCTCTACGGAGTTTTGTTTCTGTACAACATCCGACTACTTTTATTGGAATTATTTATGCGGAATAAATGCTCCTGTATGGTGTTTTAGTTGTGGGGTAGGGGACCCCATTATGTTTTTTTTTATGAGATTTGGATTGTTTTCTACTTCGATATCAAATATGCTTTTCAAAGATAAGAAAAGAATGTATGTAAAGTTCCTTCCGTTATACACCATGATCTGAAAACATCATATTTGGGAAAAATTCTCGAGCGGAGTGTTAAACAATAAACAATTAACAAACTATGATCCCTGGGATCGGAGTTTAGTACCAAGGAGGGTAGGTGAGTTAAAGTTTTACATAGGAATATATAACTACAAAAAGTCTTTACAGGATTCATTTTCTGAACCAACAAAAAATGTAATTATAGTCAGCTTATAATGATCATGAGCCAAAATTCTGCCTGTATTATTTCGTTTCCTTCGCCCAAATTCTGCCAAAAGAATAGATATTGTTAAGTTGAAGTTGTGATGTGCTTATCATAAACCGAATTCTTTCTTTGAAACACAATGTCGATGAAAAGGAGCCCATTTCCCATACTTCGCAAAAGATCATGGAAAGCATATCAACAGCTATATATATCTTCTGTGAACTAGATGTGACGGTTGAAAAACCCTAGTAAAATATTTCATTTCAACATTATTCAAAATCATAGTTCATGTACAAGGATGATTAAATTTGAGTTTTAGTTTGCACGAGACTGAGATATTGGACATGGTGTAATATGAAATGATGTATTTATAAATAACGCTCGAAGGCAATGTTTTAATTCAGATCCGTCCACAGATTCGAAAACATCAACTAAACCGCCATCAACAACTGAGATATACACAACGATATCAGACACAACCGTAGCGCATACAACGAGTCAGATTACAACAGGACCAGATACAACGTTATCAGAACTACAACCTCACCAGACACAACGTCATCAGACACAAAAGGACCAGGTACAACGTCATCAGATACAACATCACCAGACACAACGTCATCAGATACAACAGGACCAGATACAACGTTATCAGATACAACATCACCAGACACAACGTCATCAGACACAACAAGGACCAGGTACAACGTCATCAGATGCAACCTCACCAGACACAACGTCATCAGATGCAACGTTTTCAGAAACAACGTCACCAGAAACAGATACAACGTCATTAGACACAACCGGAGCATATACAATGTGGTCGGATACAGCGGAACCAGCCACAACGTCGTCAAATACAACCATGGAAGGTTTTCAGATGTGTAATTACGAAAATCGTGATCACTCGAACAGCTGGTCCGAATCACAGGTATAGTTCATTTCACTTAAATTTTAAATCATCGTATAATTTATATATATCATTGAAACAGTCAACATTATTTATTTTTGATAATGAATTTCTATGAACTCAGCAAAGTGCAAAGTAAGTGGTTAGGGGTTATATATATATCATATATCTATGTACTGGCTATGAAAACAATAGCACGTTTATCCGAGGCAGCAACTATTTCCCAAATCGCAGCCGAGGGAAATAGTTGCTGTCGAGAAGGACAATAAACTTGCTGTTGTCCGAATTGCCAGTAAATAGGTATTTCATTATACCAAAGTGAAACCAAGAAAGATAGCTTTTCATGGTAAACTACCGGTAATTAGAGTTATCGGACTTTGACGTAACATATTAGACAACACCAGAGATATTCCGAAAAAGAAAACGCGGGAAAGCATAGTATCCGTAAATACATGTCGTCTAGATAGTGCAAATAGTTCACAAACTACAGTCGTCCGCCAAAAGTATTCGTAAAGTTGCCGTCGCTTCAATTTGAAGTAAGTAAAATAAAACATTTAAAATACTTATTTTAGTATTTTGTTATGTTTCCTTTGTTTCTCAGCACTCTCACAGTTCGTCTTGGAATGGATTTATACAGGTTTTGAATGTAAACAGTTGTTTATCCAAATGTCTCTAATGGCGTGTTCCAGCTCACGGACATTACTTATGTTCGCCGTTTGTTTCTGAAGTTCCCGTTTCATTTTCCACCACCAATTTTCAATGATATTGAGGTCGGGGCTCTGAGCTGGCCAGTTCATAGAATGGATGTGCTGATTCCCTCGGAATGCTTGCACTACAAAGGCCCTATGCACTGGGACATTGTCATCTTGGAATACGTAGTTTCCGTCGACAAAGTGTCGAATAATTAGGCCATAGATTGTCATCAAGCAGAGGTACAAATTTTTCTGCATTTATATTTACATCTACAACACAGATTGTCCCAATGCCGTATGTGATACACCCCCAGATCATTAAACTTAACTTACGTTTTGATGGCGGGCAAATGCAGTCAGGCAGGTACTCTTCGCCAACTTTTCTCCAGACTCTCACACGGGTATCTTGTCCGATAATGACCTTACATTCATCACTGAAGATGACTTTATTCCAGTGTCCATTTACAGTTTTATGGAGATTGGCCCTGCACTAGGCCATGCGATTTTTCTTGTTCACTTCACGAATTCGTATCGCTTTCTTTACTGCTCGCTTTTTGTATCCATCTGCATGTAACTTTCTCTCAATTGTCCTTTTAGAGAACGTACGATTTCTCCCGTTGTTAAAAATGTTCGTAATCTCATCCAAAGACTTCGTTCTGTTCTGCCTTCAAGCTTGCTGTCCTTGAAAGTACCCTTGCATCTCGAACACCAAACTCTTTTGATCGCCCCGATCGTGGCAATTTTTCATTTATTTACTTCCCCGCTGTGTATAACGCTTTAGAAAACTGTAGACGATACTTTGTTTTATTTCTGACAATCTCACAATGTCTATTTTCTTTACATTTGCATCGTAAAGCGCAGATAGATATGTTTTCTGTTCGTTTGTCAACCCTTTTCCCTTCCGGTCCATATTTGTGTTTACAAGGGGTTTTCCCTTAATACACCAGACGATATGGATGTGACGTCTTTCATGACGCAGAAGCAACACGTAATAAGTTTAGATAACTTTTGGTGCGTGGATCAAAGATTTTATTGTGTTTTAGAATGTGTTTTGTTTCATCTGGCGGCCATTTTGTTTTTGTTTTGTTTTTTACGAATACTTTTGGCGGATGACTGTATTTCACGAGTAACGTTATCAAGAGGAAATAGCAAACTTATTCACCTGACAGTTACACAATAAAAGCAGTCTGAGGTATAATTTTCACTAAATTTATAGTTTTGAAAATTCCTTTAGTCGTATTAAATATACTCGTAAATAATTTTTAAAAAAGTCAAAATTAAGGGGAAAAAAAAAAAAATTAGGTATCATATACAGTAGAATGGAGTATTGTATCTGATCGGAGCAATGATCACGTTTATGCATATCTGTATGCAAAGAATCTTAATGAATATATACAATGCACCAATGTATTAATATCGCTGATGCAATTTTCTCATTTATTGTTACTTTAGACTGACTGTCTGTCAAGTGGGGGATATCTTCTAGAACTTGAGTCCCAAGAAGAGTCTGATTTTATATTGGGTAACAAGATTATTGGTAAGATTGCATTCCATAATTTATGAACTGTCTAATATAAATTGGCGAAGTTAATATAATTGTACGTAATCATAATCGCCGAAAAAAGCCCTATATTAGAAAAGTCGAGTGTAGGGAAATACAGCCTTGCGACAAAGGCAGGGTCAGGTGGCCATGGAGGAGTATGCATCGTCTGCTGACTTGTCACATCTGCTGTGGGCCCCCAGTCGAAACAAAGCAAACGGAATCACCCGCCGCCAAACCAACACGAAAATGACAGTTCAACAAAGGGCATGAAACAAATCAGTAAAACATGACTTAGTGATAATTTGTAATTGCAAACAATGTCATCATAGCGACCGTAGAATTTGCGAAATGATGACTTTAAACGAGATTCATTATAACCCTGCAAAATTAACTTTTTTGTCAGTGGTTGGCCTCGTTTTAAAGTCCTCACACGCATAGCATGCTTAAATTGCGTATCGAATCAACTGGGAGACACGGACACCACAAACAGGCGACCGTGGTACATCACTACGTAGAAAGGGAAAATTGACGACTGCAAAGTTAAAGTCTTCGCGCTTGTTTGGACATACACTTATTCCAGTAAATCTTAGTACAAAATAAATCAAAATTGAAATAGGGTTTCTTTCACAAATATCAAACATTTAATTTCTATATTTTGATCTGTGCGAAATTAATATGTCTTGATAATAATTTGATTTTACTTGTAGCACGCAATTTGATTGGTTCATTCGACTTTAGCAACAATCATATTATACCGTACAATCTAAATTGTTCTTTATTACCACTACACGTCATAGAATGACGTCACAATGCATTTGACAGTATAGTTTCTACTTTGTTGTTACGGCAATATTTGGCCGCCTTATAAAAAAATTCTTATTTTCTCACATAACGTTAAATGCAATTTTCGGAATTCAGTTAAATTTTCACTAAATTATACGATATATTGTAACTTGGTGCAATGTTTGCTTATTTATAATCCTCTTTGCGGATTCTGAAGCGTAAACCGCACCAAGTTACATTATATCGTATAACCTAGATGAAAATTAACTTCATTGCTTAGATAATTTAATTTTATTTGTAACACGCAATTTGATTGGTTCATTTGACTTGAGCAACATTATTGTATACAATGTTGCAGTTTAATCCCGCCATGTGACGTTCTAGTAATGACGTCACAAAGCGATTTTGTTGATCCCACCACATCCTGTGTAACTTCAGTACTTTGGGTTTTTCAGTGTCAACTCCAGCTTGGTTGGGAGGGCAGAGAAACGGAAGCTGGTTTACATGGCATAGAGGAGATCCTGTGACGTACGCAGATTGGAAGGAAGGATTTCCCCTAAACGTCACAGGAGAAGATTGCCTCGTTTTGACAACATGGGGTTGGACTGACGAGCAGTGTGAAAGTAAACGCAGAGAGGTGGTTTGCGAGTTTGATTTTTGTTGAACAGAGATCCACAATTTAATGTATTAAGTGATGATTTAGTGTGCAGTTATGTTATATTATCAATAATAGTTCATGATTGAATCTTTGTGACGACATACATTTAAATTTGATGCTTCTTAGTTGGACTGTCAAATATTTGAGTAAAATCCAAGATTTCAGTCCAAATTTTGACTTTCTTTTCCTTTTTTATTTATTGTTTTATTTATTTATTTGTTTGCTTTGGATCAAATGTTCATAGACTGTCTTAATCAAGTTGAAATTGCCATGTCAATTTCAAACAAATTTGCAAGAAAATAAGAAGAAAACTTTTATTACTACAATTGAGAAATATAAAATGTATTTAGTTTGAGTAAATGATATGGCCCCGACATTGAATTTCTTAAAACAATTAATAGGAACAAGCACGACTATAAGATCAACAATCTTTTTTACACCTTAAAATATTAATTTCTGAATAATAACCTCACGCTTAGTACAATTCAATAGATTAGATACTGTTGCAAAATGTCGTCCGACCCACGAAACACACTCCATACATGTATGTAGATGTTTATAATGAAACACATTTGTTTCTTGATCTATAAATATTTGTGTACTGAAAAAATCTGTTACTCCATCTATAAATAATTCGTTATTTCATGTATAAATACTTTTATTAGTCCCCTACCGGTTTGTAAC
>CAJDSM010006101.1:333-10564 GCA_903981925.1 Ostrea lurida | reverse complement strand
AACTTGGCGTTCCTGGGTAAATGCTGTCTGGACGTGTTTCATCCAGTTTGTTATACCGCTACCCTTCCCTGCAAAGTCTTGGGGGGGGGGTGGGGTGGGGCGCGGTAATAGGTAGGAATCACTCTGTTCTGTCCGTCCGTGCTGTTCGTGGTCGAAGATTCGTTCCGGCATAAATGCTTTGTTTTTGAGGTAGGCCCAGTACAGGAGTTGGACATGGGTGTAATCACTAATGACTCGCACGATAGATGTCGCGCATTATTGAGCTGAGTCTGTTATGATTTGACCTCATAGAGTAAAATTATCCAGGTTTTTAAAAATGAATTCAGTGTTCGGGCCATAATTCTATTGTTCTTTGCCAATAGGATTCTGTATTTGGCAGATTGCGATGCATCGCCATGGGGATGTGTGGTACTCTATGATATTTGGTCTGTCCATTCGTCTTCCGTACCGTTCGTCTGTGCAGATTTCGTGTCTGGGCATGAAGTTCATTTGTTCTTTGTTGTTAGGAAAAATACCCATAATGCCGATTGGGTGGAATAACTCTAAGAGATGTAGTCGCGTAGATTCTTAACGAATTATGACTAAAGGTCAAGAATTATTCAGTTATTTGTTATCCGGGCATACTTCTTGATCTTATCGGCCTATAAGCATCCTCTAATTTGACACTGTATGGAGTAATCGACCGATCGAGACAACTGATGTGTCATGGTTTTCTGTTGTCTGTCCGATCTGTGTTTGTTTTAATTTCGTGTCTAGGCATATACTCTTTAGTTCCTTTGATGTTGCATACATATCTACACTTTTGGTGTAACTCATATGAGTAGGAATGATTGTGCAAACATCACTGTTGACCTTATATTATACTTCGACTTTTTTGACATTCAAGGTCATCAAAGTAATAATAGTATCTCTAATCATTGGATTGAGTCACTTTTTTGAATGGAGTTTGTAGTGAGGGCTTTCGACCAGTGGTGCAAATACGGACGGTCCACTTACAATGGTAGTGTCGTTTTGTTAACCGTTGAGCATCGCCTGGTGAATCTTACGCGAGATTTTCGGTATCAACCCATGGATCTTCTGTCGGAACCAATCTTCAAATTGACTCAAGTGCAGTCGTACAGACTATTTTGCTAGTTAAGGCGGGGGTTTATTCCTGTTTAGTGAGGGTCAGGCTCCTCTCGCCACTGAGTTCCCTTATGTTTAATCAGTCCTTATGGGTGAACAGCTGTCTGGGCACGGCAGCCTGCGCGGGTTTCTTTGACAAGTGGTTTTTGCTCTCATGAGCATACCGCATGATCGGTAAAATATCCTGCGAGCCTGTTTCTTGGGGCGATTTTGCTCTTAAGGCCCTGGATTAACTGTACACTACCCAAGGGTCCGTGCGGGTTAAGCCGCCTACTTTTTGAACTTGGTGATTCTGTATAGAATTTTATTGGATTGAACACAGGTGTCGTCATCTTAACCTTATTTTCAGCTCAATCTCACGTTCGGTGTATTCGTCGGTGATATCAGACGGCTTTCCCCAGCTCTTCCCCGTATTGGTCGCGTGGTCGTGAATGAGAGGCCCGACTAAGGTGGGGCGGTGCATTGCGCAGCAATGAGGCTCTGTACGCACACCAAGCCTTGTTGTTACAGAGGTGTGGTTGGCCTCATGAAATGAAAGATCCCTCCCTGCTCTAAGGTCCCGGTAGTACCGGATGCATCAGGCCCGGTTGAATTTGCGAGTCATTCAATGGCAGTTGAGGTGAATCGTCGGCATCCCTTATTTACATGAGGTGATAAAGATTATTCGAGTGGTGACGTAAAAACACGTAATTTACCTCCATCCAACCCGTTCTCAACTCAACCATTTTCATTCCTTCGCTGCGCCTCGCTTGTCTAAAATGGTCTAACAAATTGACTAACTTTTGTTGAAAATAATAAAACATGATGTTTTTCTAAGTAAGGTCATCTATTCTCTTCTCCTCACTAGCGGGGCGTTGCCTGGCCGCTATCTGGGTCGGCGATACACAGTGTCCCTTCACGTCGTCGTCTCCCATCTTTCCAAATTAATCTGGGGAAATCTATCTATAGGTACACCACCTCTCGACCCCATCTCTCATCTCCTACTCTTGACATCTGCTCTAAAGTAATAATTTCTCCTTTTGGTTATGGTTTGAACGATACCCTTTTTGATTAGTTAAATATTATTTGTAGCATGGGATTTCCCGTTGATTGCTTCGTCCATCCGTAACTGTTCGATGATAAACCTTTAGGTATTTTGGCTCTGCTCATCCCCGAATAGATAGTGCAGGCCCTTTTGGATGTTCGTATGAACTAAGAGTATTTTTAATCGATGTTCACTTGAGCTCTAAGTAAGGAGTGTTTAATCAAGGGTACGTTGTACTCAATACTAGTTAGTCTGGTATTTGTATTTATGTGTCTGCGGATGTCTCAATTGTTCAGTATCATTGTCTCGGTCTAATTAATATGCCAAAAATTAGATTTATGGCCTATGACCAGAAGGAAACAAAGTATAATTGTTATCGATTTGGACACCTTCATATATCGGCCACTCTTAGTCTTGTGCTTGGCTTATTGCGCTTCGTAACTCGCTGCTGGGTAATAGACAGTAGGTTCTTCACTCTTCACGGACGTTACTTGTATTTAGGACTATTCGCTCGACTACCCCGTCATTCCCCACTTCTCTTAGTGCTTTTGGCATTTCTCTTCTCCGCCTTCTTGTCCCCATGCCTCTCCTCCTCCCTGTCGGTTGTGTTCACTCCCTGCAATAGCGAACACATTGCTGCTGTGGTTGCTATCAGATATGACAGGTCTTGATCATATCCTTCATCAACTTACTCAGAACACTGGAGCTTGTGGCATGTCACAACTAGGCATACACATTGTTTCTGTCTAGCGTATCGTATTGGACCATGCTCCTTCGTTGGCGGCGCATTACGATAAGACGAAATAGTATTCTGTTGTATTACTGGGTTTGCCACACGTTCTTTCATATGAGTGTTTCCTGTCCAATCACAGTGGTCTGGGGATCAAAAAGGCGGCGGGCTTGGGCTATGGTGCAAAGTTGGGGATATTGTATGGTACTTCATTTTCGTTTTGCGGGGGTTCACGAGCGATTTACTTATCTTTATTAAGGGAGTGAGGCCCGCCCGTGGTGTTCTGAAGAGGGGTCTGGTTGTGTGGAATTGACGGCTTAAGGGAGATTTTGCAAGTGTTCAGCGCGGTATTGTACGGACAGAATTAAAATTCGTTTTAATGATTAGTCTCTATGGGTGCCTGACGGACACGTTGTATTTCCACTAAGGTCGTATCTGCTCAGGTAGAACACATTTTGTACCTGCTAGTACACTACTTTTGAGATTTACGTGTAGTTTTATTCACCTGAGCGAAGGCTCAGTGAGCTTTGTCTGATCAAATTTTGTCCGTTGTCTGTCGTCGGGCGTCGTCGTCGTTTGGTGTGTGTGAAACTTTTCGACATTTTCCTGTCTTGTCAAGAACCATCTGGGCCCATAATTCGAACCAAACGTGGTTCACATCATCTTGGGGTAAGGGACTTCAGTGTATTTCAAATTGAAGGACCAGGCCCTCGTCAAGGGAGATAATCACGAAAATGCAAAAATAGGGTGGTGTCATTTAAAAATCTTCTCAGAACCACTGGGCCAGACAAGCTGAATTTATAAATGGAAGCTTCCTGATATAGTGGAGATTCTGAGTTTGTTCAAATCAATGACCCCCGGGGGTAGATGGGGCCACAATAGGGGATCAATACTTTGACGTGGATTATAGAGGAAAATCTTCTTCTCAAGAACCAATCGGGCCGGAAAGCTGAAATTTATATGGAATCTTCCTGATATTAGAGGAGATTCAGTTTGTTCAATCGATGACCCAGGGATACGATGGGGCCGCCAATAGCGGGATCAAAGTTTTACATATGATTATAGAGGAAAAATCTTTCAAAAATCTTTCTTCTCGAAGAATCGACTGGGCAGGAAAGGCTGAATTTATTATGAATATCTTCTGATATAGTTGGAAAAATGAATTTTCCCCCAAGTTGTTCAAATCATGACCCCCAGGGTACGAAGGGGCCAATAAGGGGATCAAAGTTTTTACATATGATTAATTAGAGGAAAGAATCTTTAAAAATTTCTTCTCAGAATCATTGGGGCAGGTAAGCTGGAAGATTTATATGAAAATCTTCTGATAAAGTGGAGATTCAAGTTTGTTCAAATCATGGACCCTGGGGTATAATAGGCCCAATGGGGATCAGAAAGTTACATATGATTATATAGGAAAAATCTTCTCAGAACCATTGGGTAGGAAGCTGATAATTTATATGGAGCTTCCTGATTATATGAGGAGATTCGTTTGTTTCAAATCATGATCCCGGGGGTACATGGGGCCAGCAATTGGGGACAAAGTTTTACATGCAGATATATAGGATAAGATCTTTAAAAATTTCTTCTCAAGAAACACTGGCCCAGGAAAGCTGAAATTTATATGTAAATCTTCCTGATATATGTGGAGATTCAGTTTTGTTCAAATCAGTGATCCTCGGGGGTATGATGAGTCCAATAGGGGATAAAGTTTTAATGCGATATATAGAGAAATTCTTTAAAGAATATTTTTGCATTGAACCAGAAAGTGGTATTTTACTGAAAGCTTCTTGATATGGAGTAGATGTGAGTTGGTTCAAAAGCTTCCACCCGACATGGTTAGATTTAGTTACTAGTGGTACAGTTCTAAATCCAACTACTGCTCTTCTTAGTGAAGCAGCTGTTGCTCAGGTGAGCGATGTGGCCCATGGGCTCGTTTTTGAGAAACTATCTAAATTAAAAATACAAACAATACAGCGATTCTTTTTAAATAAATCTACACTAAAAAAAAAATGGTCTACATGCGGCGGATATTGCCCAAATATCATTAGACCAGTCTATCTATATAAGAAAAGCTGATGACATTCAAATACGACTGCGCGCGCTTGTTGTTTGTTTCAGCAATTGTGCTAATATAACGATTTGACTTATGTAAACCATGCATTGGACAACTTTAAAAACGAAATAGCAAATAAAATGTAAAGGAAGACTACATGATAGTGATAAAACAAAAAATATTGAAATGAAAAATTGAAATGAAGTCGTGTAGTAAATGGCAACGAACTGTTGTGTACCTAGGTACATGTACAACAAAAACTATGAACACAAATATAGAGATGAACGAGTTTAAAACCGGTCATAGACTATGTAAGTTGTAACAGTAAAATATCACAGTGAGGAGGGAAAGGGGGTTGGTATAGTCAGTACTTGTTAGACTATGTTTATAGTTTATATATGTTATGTATCAACTTAGTATACACCAATACTACAGTAACATGTCAAAATATGAGATAATTTGAGAAGACACAAAGGTAATATACTCTGTTCTGTCAAAGATAGCTAAATGTGTGATATAGTGATGACAGTGTATTAATTGGATAAATTATACTACATTGTAAGTTCAGTTTTTGTGAGCCAACGCGTCGATTTTCATCCTGATGGGCATATGCCAGGTGGTGGCGTGAGCGATCTGTGTATGGTCCTAACAGACTTCAAGTAAAAATAAAATTCTGTCCATTTTCGGAAATTTTTGTTAAAATATTCTGACATCGATTTGTCAAAAGGAGTGAATTTGCCTGCTGCGGTTTAGCTTTGTGAGTTCATGTATATTCCTTGTCTGCATTGGTGAGGTCTAGTGGATAACCATTCGAGTTTTTAAAGGGCTTCTCTGTTTGAATACTGCTATTTTTCAGTTTCCAGTTGGTGAAAATCCTCAAATAATTTGAACTTTGCATTCCTATTTGGTGTTCCAATGGGAAATGCGAATTCTAAATATATCTGCATAGGTTTTGAGTTGGTATTCCAGATGTTCCTTGCATATGTTGATGATGGGGCATTCGGTGTTGTCTTCATTGTGGTGGGCAGTTGTGAAATCTGAGGGAAAGTTCCTCCTGGCTGTTTGTTCTGTTTTCCTTAGATGATTCAGTCAAGACCAGATCTGGTGTTGTAGATCCTGATTTCTTTTCTGCAGGCATCATCGAGCCTGTTGGGACAGGTGTCCTCGATCTGCTGGTTCTGTCTCTTCGATCGGTCTGGGCTTGCTGCTGGATTGTATAGTCATGGGATTTGTGAAGGCACATTCCACTGCTGAGCTGTAGAGGTGGTTTGATAGTTCGTGCAATATCGGAGCAAGCTGGGTAATATCTGTTGTTTTTGAAAGCTCAATAATGAATGTCAGGTAGCCTGATGGTTTGTCCTGGACCTGAATAAGTGGTTCTGCTTAGACTTGAGAGGGAGGTGTTTGGCTGGGATAGCTACTTGTGTTTTTCTGCACGTCCATTAACTGCTGGTGACGTCAGAATCATTTAAATCGAATTGTCACTGAGATTTGGCAAAGAAGAGAAAGAATTTTCTCCTCTGGGTAGTTGACTCTTTTCAAACTGGACTGCTTGAGTTTCTTTGATGTTCGTACGAATGTTCATCTAGAGAATCATTTGACCTATTACAAGTGCAAGTTAATCAGCATGAAAATGGTTTGCACTTTCAAAAGTCGTGTATTAACATGGCGTACTTCAGCTTTTGATTAACGATATATCGATCATGTAATGTTTAGTGAACAAACGACAAGGCATTAAGCGTTTCCGTATACGGCTAAAGCACATTTTTGGGCGTGAAAATTTTTCTTGTGGTTACAATTCTTAAAAACTTTTTTTCGTAGACACGGTGGACAAAATTCATAACCCCAATTGCCCCCCCCCCGCTAAAAATTTGGTTAGCGCCCTAATCATTTCAATATTCTAAAGGCACTTTAATCATTAAAACAGCATATACATTACGGCGCCGGTAGCTCAGTGGAGAAGCTCTCGTGATCGGGAGGTCGGCGTTGAGCCCGTGCTCGCACACCGGCGCGTCTAACTAAGCGTGAAAATAAATCAATTTCAAACAGGTGGAAACACATTCTGGTTCCAGATGAAAATTTTTCGTTCTTCATCATAACAATAACATAGGAAAGATTAGCCCGCCCTATTGCGTTGCGACTCGCTTGCTTAATATAGTTATGCGCTGAACGGTGTTTGAAGATAGTAGCCTAGCGATTTCAACGCCTAGATTTTGTTATCAATTGCATGAAAATGTGAGAGTTTAGGGCTCTCCTAGAAATGTTTTCAAAAATGCATTAGAATCGAATCTGATTAAAATAGCTTGTAAATCCCGCTTCTAAGGACTATATGCCGATCTCCGATAAACTCTTTGCTCTCTCGCCGTTCCGTTTGACTGAGGCAGGTAGTCATTCCATTGTCCTTTGCAAGAGCTGGCGGGGCTTATCTCTCCTATTTGTTCATTTGTTTATTTAGCGTGAATGAAAACACTTTTTTTTTTCTATCTGGTATGGCAAGTTTTTCACCTGTTGAAATTGATTGTAAAAGGTACAGTCGTGTTGCGTCCTTGCGCAAGAGCTGCGCATTTAAAAGTGGGAATGACATAAAAAGGAGGTCCATGTGTCGCGCATTGTGGACAGGCCAAGAGAAGCCCTCATCTGTTAAACACCTGAAGTGACGTGAAATCAAACAATGGTTTTTAAACCATGCGGCTTACCCGAAGAATCGCATCAAAGGTATATGAGTATAGTTTAATCATTGCGCTGAAAGACATCCAAGTTTCACTTTTCGCAACTGAATTTTTGAGAAACCGCTTAACGAGCGACAGACTTCCACATTCGAAATTTTCGTGCTTTGCGCAGAAAACTCGCGCATTGATGCAACTTTCATAGGCATAATAAAAAAATCTTCACTCTTTTAAAGGGTTCTATGCATGAAATGCGTATTTATTTGTGCTTGACAAAGGAATTTCTTCAACTGAGTTAAAACATAAAAACCGCATCAAATATCGGTCGCAGAAATAACAGATGTAATATGGCTATTTTTTAGCCTGCTTCAAACTCCAATCAACAAAAATAGAAACGACCGAAAACGAGGCTCTGACGTCAAATCGGCAAAAAGTATGTGGGCTAATAATTAAAATGACTAGGTCAGTTTACAGGCTTTAATAACAGTAAGTTATGCAGTGATTGCAAGGCTTGTTTCAATCGATTTTAACAATCAATATCGAATTAGGTCCTATAATGTATCATCTTTTAACCCGAGGCTGATATATCGACGAACATTCTCGCGCATCAAAACAGCACCTACTGTCAACAAAAGATCAAGTTGAAAACGGTCATTATAATATTATAGCTATCAAATTCAGAATTAAATTTTCAGTCGTTTAATTGTGTGTGCACAAGACCTATTCCTGATATATGTTTTGTGAACTCGAGCTTACCGAATTTATGCAATAAATAAATCTTGTGGATTGTGGTATAGTACACAATTCAATTTTAGAGTCGTAAGATTTGGGTTTCAATCAAAAGGTGGCATTAAGGAAATGAGGGGTGCGTCAACATGTGATATGGGGACAATGTACACTAATTGAT
This sequence comes from Ostrea lurida, assembly GCA_903981925.1. Taxonomy (NCBI): domain Eukaryota; kingdom Metazoa; phylum Mollusca; class Bivalvia; order Ostreida; family Ostreidae; genus Ostrea; species Ostrea lurida. The sequence continues at coordinate 2,059 of CAJDSM010006101.1, read as the reverse complement.
TTGCCAATGTTCCTGTTCAGTGAAACGTGTGTTACCTGTGTTTTGGCTCAATTGTCTGACAAAATACATTTACATGTGATTCTACAATGAATATAAAATCAATAAAATTTTCGATGAACACCATTTTAACAAGTACGTGTCACTATAATTTTAAAAATATGTTTTATACTTATTTTCTTTTAAATTTATCTTGAATTTCTGAAGTTATACAACAATATTTTTCAGATACCTGTTTGTCACGTGCAATTTTTATACCCCCGTAAACAAGTTTTTTTTTGGGGGAGGGGGGTATATTAGGAAGTCACTCTGTCTGTCTTTGCAGCGCCATGTTGTATTTGCAAACTGCATCGTTATAACGACCATAGAATTGCGAAATGCTGACTTTAGATTTTGCTATGTACTATGTTACTAGCTTGAAATACGGATATGTATTTAATTGCAGTGGAAAATTAGAAATTCATATAAAAATTAAGGATTATCTCCCTCAGGCATAGCTCTGATCCTTCGAAGTTTTTGGCCCCAATCTTTTGGCACTACATTGATCACTTTTATATAGTTTTACTTTCATGTTTCGGATTTCCAACATTTCGGTTTGAGCATCACTGAAGAGACATAATTTGTCGAAATGCGCATCTGGTGCATAAAAATTGGTACCGTATATGATTTATATTTGACTGTTGAAATCAATATCAAGTTCTTTGTAACCCGTGGGGGTCCGGGTTAGAATATGAGTGAAATACTCTCGAGTGGGGCGTAATAATTGATTGATTATTGTTTTACGTCCTACTCGAGAATATTTCACTCATACGGAGACGTCATAATTACCGGTGAAGGGCTGAAAAATTTAGGCCTATGCACGGCACACAAGGCCTTAGATCAGGGCGGGATCTTTTTCGTGCCACACCTGCTGTCACACGGAACCGCGGTTTTTGCGGTCTCATCCGAATGACCGCCCCATTCAGTCACCTCTTACGACACGCAACAGCTTGCACTCCGGTCCAACAGATCGACTGTTTCCCTCTACCCCAGTCAACAACTGTGTACTGTTACCCAAATACCCATGGAAGAACTGTTTTATTACCTAATTATTCATCAACAGTTTCTATAAAAATATTGATAAAAGACTAAATACTATAAAGATTAAATTATGAACCATTAATCCTTTAATTAATGTAAAACCAAACAAATACAGAGTAGTTCAAATTGTTGACTTCGTGTTTACTTTGGTTAAACATTAATTACGTGTTGCCTCTGTCACAATGGGATATTTTTGCGCATTTACGTTGCGCATGTATCAGTTCTTTATCCGGAAAGGTAACTGTTACACCTTGAACGTAAAAACCAAAACCTCCCAGGAAGCAGTCAAATATGCCAAATTACAATAGACAATTAGGTAATAATTTAGTATGACTAATACGTAATCGTGAAATAATAACTTCAACCTGGCGTTTCAGTATGATGTTACACGATTTGTTTACTTTGTTTTGAATAGAGTAAAGTTTATTTGTGTCGCAGAAATCCCAATATATTTGCCAAAGAGAATTTACATATAGTTTTATAAGGTATTTTAGATCCGTATAGGGAATTTTATAGTGTACAATAATCGTATTGAAGTGCATCTTTTGCCGCTTTGGTGTTGCCATGGATACCAATGACCTGTTCTAATTTGGGAGGGACATGCTAGTATAACTTTTGACAATTAACTAGAAAACTGACATGGTCAGCA
>CAJDSM010006096.1:0-11775 GCA_903981925.1 Ostrea lurida | reverse complement strand
TATCCTTGTGAATTTTCGGAGGGGAATATCAGCTGTTACTACTTTAAGATATCACTAAATTGTACATGAAAAGGTGAAGATCACTCGCATAGGTCCTAGATGTAATATTGGTCCTATCAAGATTTCATTGATAACCCCCCCCCCTACCCCTCCATACATCAAAATTGAAATGTGACCTGTTTCGTTATTTATGAACTCGTGTGTATATATTGTAATTAAGGGTGTCAGTTTTACTTGGATAGTTTAGTCGAGTACACAGTCATGTATTTTAATCGAGTACTCGGTGAAAAGGGGGAGGGGGGGGGAGTGAGAGGTACAAGTGTTTCAAAGTCATACATGCACCCCGGGGCAATACGAATATTGAAATTCCCTGGTGAAAGGCTACTTATCTGTGCTCTACTTCTACCACCAATTGTCGTCTAATCATGTTTACATACTTTACGTACAACTCTTTTCATGCATGTCCATCCTCTAATATTCCCTTTACTTCTCACATTTCCTACCGTTCGTATTTTTTTAATAGTTTGTAATTCTTTGTGTATAAAGCCAAAATACACAATTACAATCGGGAGAGCCGTTTAGAAATGATTGATTGGTGGATTATTTATTGTTTTACGTCTCATTCGAGAATATTTCACTCATATTGGAGACGTCACCATTGACGATGAGGGGCTGTAAAATTTAGGCCTGTGCACGGCACTAAGGGCCTTTGAGCAGGGAGGGAACTTTATCGTGCCACACCTGCTGTGACACGGGACCTCGGTTCTTGCAGTCTCATCCAAAGGACCGGCCCATTCAGTCGCCTCTTACGACACGCAAGGGGATGCCGAGTGCCTATATATTCTAACCCGAACCCTCACGGGTCCATTTAGAGATGTGTTCAGTGTTCAGTACATTTAAATAAAAATTCTCTTTTTCAAATTTCAACTATAAACAAACATGCGTCATCAGCATTTGAATCCGTAGTTATTTTTTTTCAAATGCATTTCGTATTAATTGTATAATTGGAAAAACTACCGTAATATATATCAATTTTTACGATCGTCTGCGAACTCTGCGAACTCTCGATCTATTCTCGTTAATTTGTCATTCGGGTGGCGGCTACTTGTTCAAAGAAAATAGAAACCTAATTGGACTGATGACCAGCTTAAAATAGTCTGTCTTCAAACGTTGTCGAACATAATAATAATCTTTTCGGAAAGTTTTGTTAATGCAATGTGGGAGGACATTCGAAAACAGTAAGTTAGTGATATAAGAAATGAATCTTACATTTTTTTCGGGTGATGCAGGTATCACCGAATTTTAGACGGTCAAACTGCATCAATGCGAAGTGCATTGATGAAAAGTTTCACCGTCTAGAATCTCGGTGATAACCTGCACTCACCCGCAAAAATATAAGATGTATTTCTTATCATTTAATTTTTATTACAAAAACAAAATAATGTCCATTAGACTTGAATTGTTGTTCAGGTACGTGATCGAAAAAATACCTCAATTCTTAAAAGGTGTTTCAACCAATGAGAATCGGTGCTAGTAATCACTTAAAATAAAATGAAATGATAATTTATATTCAATAGATTATAAAAAATCAAATTTAAACTATTTTCATCATTAAAATCTGAACCCCCCACCCCCCATTGAGTATAACGTTGTATAATATGTTTATTATCATACCTTTCCCATTTTTGCATTTATCTGTTTTCATTTGGATTTTAAAGAAAGAGTGAACGGCTTTAATATATGAATATTAATATATTGGAGACTTGTATGTATTTGTTTTAAATTATGACCGAGGAGGGGGGGGGGTCCTATATCTTGGTTAACACAGATGTTCTGCTGGAATGGGTCACTTTTTTGACAATGAGATGCAATTTCCATCAATCGATCTACTATATACATGTAATTGGGTAGACATGCAATTAAACATACCATATTACATCAATGGGTTGTAAATTTATTCGATGTTATCCATCATTATTAATCATGAAATATTATGATTTTCCCCCACGTACATATACAACCCGGGTATTACAATAACAATATGCACTACTTGCATGAACAGCAACTATACATTAACAGGTCACAATTTTATTATGACATATAATTATAATCGAACCAGAATTTTCGGTCACTGTCCACGAGTCCGAAGTTTCAATGGTCCAAAATAGGGTTGATATACTCAAGATTGTAACAGGCAAAAATAATATAGCTAGTATCTATATCCAAAGTCATTGTTATAAAGATCGGTGATTATCAAATATGAAGGCATTCAAGCACAAACAAAAGTGTGCGGGGATCCACTGGGTACACGTGCATCCCCATTTTTAAAATGAAAATGCTAAAACCTCTGAACTTTCGGTGATTTCGCTCCCCTGGACTCACTATGGCCTTCCATGGACCGCTAGAGGCCTGAAGCAGCCCTCACACCCAATAACAAGAGGCCCACAGGCCTTAACGGTCACCTGAGTATCATAGCCCTGCACACATGGAGTCTCATATTTGCATTTCTTAAGTCTCAATATTGATTTTAATCACGTGTTAATATCTTTCACTATATGATTCCTATTCATATACACAAGAAGATTATCATTTCAATCTCACATGATTGTTCAAGAATTTTAAATGAAAACCATATTGCTACTTTAATGTCCAGTGAGCTTGATCTTTGACCTTTTGACCCAAAATTCAATGAAGAACATATCTTCGCCTCATGAGTAGTATATATGTATGATATAATGACTCTATAGGTAGAAAGGATAATGCTCTGGAACAAGGAAACCCTATTGCTACATGTACTTTGATATCCAGTGCACTTGGCCTTTGACCTTTTGAACCCAAATTTAAAAGGGAATATATCTGTCCACTGAGTAGTCCATACGTATGATATAGTGACCTAGGCAGAATGGATAATGCTCCTGAGCCCAGACACAATAACGCTACTTCGATGAGTGTGCTTGACCTTTGCCCTTTTGACCCCAAATTCAATAGGAACACTTTGTCCTATGGGTAGACCATATGCATGATATGGTGACTCTAGGTGGAAAGGCAAACACTAAAAATCTGGGAACCATTCTGTCTACAGACGGATGGACAGACAACCTATTCCAGTAACACCCCTCCACCCAACTTGTTGCAGGGGATATAATTATGATAAAAGGCTCCCTGCTCATTCCAAATATTCATTTACGTTCACATTAATATCAATAGTACCGGTATTGAAAAAATGATTTTCAAATGTTTTACATATAAACACTATGTACCAAGTTTGCCCCCCCCCCCCGGTCAGAACTCCTACCCCGGGGATCACAAATTTACATTTTGGTAAAGCGATTCCTGCTCTACATCACTATGCATTGGTTTCTTTCAAACATGTGCGATTGTAAAGAAGATGATTTTTGAAAATTGGTCATTTTTGGGAAGTTTTTGCCCCACCCCAAGGCCCAGGGGTGCAAGAGACTTGAAATTTACAATTTATGTGCCCTTATCCCAAAGATGCTTCATGCCAAATTTGAAAAGAATAGGATTGGCGGTTATCAAGGAGTTTAAAAATGTTCAACTGTTATCACATTTCATCAATGACCATTTTGGTCCCACCCCAATACTAAAACCGTTACCCCTAGGATCATGAAATTTACAATTTTGATAAAATATCTATTTAGTTTCACATTAATATCAATAGCATTAAAGAAGATGCTTTTCAAATGTTTTACATAAAACACTATGTACCAAGTTTGGCCCCGCCCTGGGGTCAGAACCCTACCCCGGGATCACAAATTTACAATTTTGGTAAAGGCCCTCCTGCTCTTACATCACTATGCATTTGGTTTCTCTCAGACATGTGCGGTCGTTAGGAAGAAGATTTTTGAAATTGATCACTTTTGGTCAGTTTTTGCCCCACCCCCAAGGCCCCAGGGGTGCAAAGACCTGAAATTTACAATTTATGTGCCATTGTCGCAAAGATGCTTCATGCTAAATTTGAAAAGAATTGGACTGGTGGTTATCAAGAAGTTAAAAATGTTCAATTGTTGACGGATGACTGACGTCGCACGACAACGGACGAAGACCAATTGCAATAGGTCACCTGAGTTCAGCTTTCGGGGGGCTTCTCTCCCTGGACCCCTTCCAGGTTGATTGCGATTCCTAGACCAGCTGGGACCTGACTATCTCCACTCTTTCGTTCTACATGCCTATAACCCTTTTGGTTGGCGTGATGCATCTCCTCACATGTATTATTCACATTATTATATTACCGTATTCTGAAGTATGATAATACATTGGTACTAGCCCCAGAAAGAAGTGCAAGTCAGCTGTACCTTGGTGATAATATACATTTATTGCACGCAATGAGGGAGATATGAAGATTTATTAAGCCTAAAAAACCATATTCCTTGAGGGCAATGGCTTTCAGTTAGAAACGTGCGTGGTTCCGCTAAACTCTACAATAAGGCAGATCCACCGGTGGCGCACCCTACCCCACCTCTGTTCGAGAGACTTTCGGTATCTTTGTTTAGCTTGTTAGTAAATCCCAGACCAGCGATTTGTCACTGCGCCCCCTCCCCCTCCTCCTTCTGAAATATCTGAATACGCCACTACAAAGGTCTGGTTAGTCAAAACTTTATCTGGGCTATTTAAATTTCCTCATAAACAGGCGCTGTGTAAAATTATGATAGTTTATTTTATTATATATTGTAGCTGGACATTTATCTCACCACTAAATTATAGTTTTTTGGCCAGAAAAAATCATATTTCATATTTTGAAGTGGATATGTTGTGTAATTTATTGACCAATGTCAGCCTCTTTAATCAATTTCGGACTAGTGATTAGTAGGACCTCGATGTGCTTTCGGACTCGTGAACCTTCGGACTCTGTCGGGCTTCGGATCGTGAACCTTCGGACTCGTGGACTTTCGGACTCGTGAACTTCGGACTCGTGGGCGGACACCGAATTTCAATGGGCATATATGAATGGGGTATAGTTTAAAAATATTGAATATGATAATATGGGAGATGTTCTGAAAAATCTCAGCGGAACGTCTGTACCCCAAAAGTAAAGGTTGAGCTCCACCCCGCACCCCCCATTCCACCCAAGTGCATATAAATATTCTGTATGGAATAGTTCTGTCTCGAAATACCCTCTTTTTCCTTAGTACTTACACGCCGATTTCTTCTGCGAAGCAACATGTTTACGTCCAGAGTTACATGTACGCCTACCTTTGACCAGGTGTGAAATAAGGCCAATGTAATGTTACGCTTTTTGATGAAACAAATTGGTCTTAAATTTTTATGTAAGTCCAGGAGTTACGCCAGGCGTACGACCTTCGATGAAACAGGCCACTGAGTAAGAAATGATTTTGTTTTTGGTCCTTGAGGACTTGTCGCAGGCCGCAGCCAATTTTCTTTGGGGTGCAAAATACTAAATGTGAAGGGCTTGGCTGCCGTTTAAGGCCCCGGTGGATCCAGGTCTACATGTATGGTCTATGCGCATCTGGTGCATAAAAATTGGTACGGTATATTATTTATATTATGACCCCTGGGTCGAGGCCTCTTGCTGGTGGACTGTTAGTCCCCGAGGGTCTCTACAGCCATTTGCTATGTATATGTACTAGCTTGAAATACGGATATGTATTTAATTGCAGTAGTAAAATTAGAAATCATATTCAAAATTAAGGATTAGTCTCCCTCAAGCATAGCTCTGATCCTTCGAAGTTTTTTGGCCCAATCTTTTGGCACTATATTGATCACTTTATAAAAGTGTTTACTTTCATGTTTCGGATTTCCAACATTTCGGTTTGAGGCATCACTGAAGAGACATAATTTGTCGAAATGCGCATCTGGTGCATAAAAAATTGGTACCGTATATTATTTATATTATGACCCTGGGTCGAGGCCTCTGCTGGTGGACTGTTAGTCCCGAGGGTCTCTACAGCCCAGTTGCTATGTACTATTTACTAGCTTGAAATACGATATGTATTTAATTTGCAAGTAGTAAAATTAGAAATTCATATCAAAATTAAGGATTATCTCCCTCAAGCATAGCTCTGATCTTTCGAAGTTTTGGCCCCAATCTTTTGGCACTATATTGATCACTTTTATAAAGTTTTACTTTCATGTTTCGGATTTCCAACATTCGTTTGAGCATCCACTGAAGAGACATAATTGTCGAAATGCGCATCTGGTGCATAAAAATTGGTACCGTATATTATTTATATATGACCCTGGGTCGAGGCTTGCTGGTGGACTGTATCGCCCGAGGGTCTCTACAGCCCAGTTGCTATGTACTTGTACTTAGCTTGAAATACGGATATGTATTTAATTGCAGTAGTAAAATTAGAAAATTCATATCAAAATTAAGGATTATCTCCCTCAAGCATAGCTCTGATCCTTCGAAGTTTTTGGCCACCAATTTTTGGCACTATATTGATCACTTTTATAAAGTTTTACTTTCATCGTTTCGGATTTCCAACATTTCGGTTTGAGCATCACTGAAAGACATAAATTTGTCGAAATGCGCATCTGGTGCATAAAAATTGGTACCATATATTATTTATATTATGACCCTGGGTCGAGCCTCTGCTGGTGGACTGTTAGGTCCCGAGGGTCCTCTACAGCCCAAGTTGTGTATGTACTATGTTACTAGCTTGAAATACGGATATGTATTTAATTGCAGTAGTTAAAATTAGAAAATTCATATCAAATTAAGGATTATTCTCCCTCAAAGCATAGCTCTGATCCTTCGAAGTTTTTGGCCCCAATCTTTTGGCACATATTGATCACTTTTATTAAAGTTTTACTTTCATCGTTTCGGATTTCCAACATTTCGGTTTGAGCATCACTGAAGAGACATAATTTTGTCGAAATGCGCATCTGGTGCATAAAAATTGGTGCCGTATATTATTTATATTATGACCCTGGGTCGAGGCCTCTGCTGGTGGACTGTTAGTCCCGAGGGTCTCTACAGCCCAGTTGCTATGTATCTATGTTACTAGCTTGAAATACGGATATGTATTTAATTGCAGAGTAAAATTAGAAATTCATTATCAAAATTAAGGGATTATCTCCCTCAAGATAGCTCTGATCCTTCGAAGTTTTGGCCCCAATCTTTTGGCACTATATTGATCACTTTTATAAAGTTTACTTTCATCGTTTCGGATTTCAACATTTCGGTTTGAGCATCACTGAAGAGACATAATTTGTCGAAGAATGCGCATCTGGTGCATAAAAATTGGTACCGTATATTATTTATATCTAGCCATGTGCAGTGGACGAAGACCCGGAAGCTGAGAGGTTTTAGCATTTATATTTTTAAAAGGGGAGAAAACGTGGACCCCTCCATTGTCTAGCCTTGTTGTCGGCTTTATTTCAGATGTATTCATATATCGCTTTTGTTAATTCTTAGAACGGTAACCTTTAAATAACAAGAGGCCCATGGGCCACAACGCTCACCTGATTAGCCTTGGCTCTACCATTGTTCAGCTATTGTGATTGAATTTTAATTTACTCTCAAGAAAATTGTGTTATCATAAGTTCAGAATGTCAAATTTAGAAATGAAAATTTTAAATTTTTAAACAGTTGATAGTATAGGTATACACACATTTTCATGACATATATAATGCTTGTATTATTCAGCATTGACAAGAAAAGCAACAATTTCCAGTTTGCAATTAATACATTTATTAAGAAGTAATATCAATGTAGTGTCTTTATGCACAAATATTTTTCCAATTAACACTATTAAATAATTAGGTATCTCACAATATTTATAAACACAGCACAAGTATATAATATAGTATGTATGGAAAGGTTTATGAACTACAGTTGACTATCATGCAGAAATTTTCTGGTTACAACAATATGTAGTAAGAATTGGATGAGATGCTGGAAGAAACTTTTTTTGTTTCTTTAAGATTAATTTTAATGAAAGAGACAAGGTTTACCTCCCTTTACAGGCTGGCCATTGACCCTCTCTTTCTATCATACTTACCTGTAAATCCAGCATTCATTCAGAAATTGAACAACATGATAGTCAAAACCATATTTCAAATACATATTTTTTGAATATCAATCATATTTGACTGTGCACCTTAAATTTACATCAAAGCTTGTTCATGCTATATTATTAAATTACATCAAAGCACATCAGGATCAAACTAATAAGTAAAGATATGTAATAAAGGATATAGGCACTGCACCAGCTGCCCAACCCTTTTACATCTTTCACTATATATACATGAATAACATATTTTTCAAAGAAAGTATATGGTATAATATAATATATCCAAGGAAAAGTATAACAACACGAAAAAGGACATTGCTTGGCCTTTTCACTTTGCCTTTTGTTTTTCAAAGTAACATACATTATAATTATAAATGGTACAAGAATTATACATAGATAAATGATGAAGAACAAAACAATCTTTCCTCTTTAACAACGAAAACGAAATGAAAAGAGAAAAGATGATTTGTACAGGAATGGTGTACAATTAACAATGAAATAAAAATAACCAAATAAACTTACCCTCCCCCTCCCAAATAAAAAACAACCCGCATCTAACAATTTTACTACCTGATCAAAACTGTAAAAAAAAAAAATAAATGCATAAAATTAGGAATAAAACATTGCTTTCTCCAAATTCTAAAAAGATAATTATACACATGATCAAGACATATCTCTCATTCAAAAATTTTACCAAGGTAGTAATTTTTTCCCACAAATGAAAATTTATGATTTTGCAACCAAAAATTATAGATTTATACTTTATCATCATTTGGCATTCATGAAATTAATCACAATAAATACATATTAATTCAGCAATGATGAAAGGAAGTCTATGACATATTTCCATGAAGTTATCAATGAAAGAAAATTAATATTGCCAATGTCATAATTGTCATGTATCTAGAAGTCCATTTCTGGTTCAGAAGTGATAACTGGAAGCAGTGGGAAAATGTTGAAATACAAACGTAGCATCCAAAGTCCATGAAGTTGCAATTGTCCACTGAATAATGGGGTATTCCAGTTCAATGACAGTCCAGTTTTATGATGTCAAAATATATCATAAATATTTTATGTGCAATACCACAAATTGCATCTAGAGTCCAAGGAAGCTAGATTGTCCACTATATTATGAGGCCTGCCAGACCAAGACAGTCCCGAGGTTTTGTTATGTGAATTACCGTTCATCATGTAGATATAAACAGCATCCCGAGTCCAATGAAGCAAGAATATTAATGAGCCTGCCGAGACAGTCCAAGGTTTTATGAAATAAGATGTCATGATATATCACAAATATGTGCAACATATATTGAGCAGTATGTATAAACAAATGTAGAAGCAGCAATATTTAAAAAACAAATAGCTGAAAAATTTTAACAGTATATGTATTTGTATTCCTAATACTGTTTAGTAAGACTCCAACCATTTTGAAGTGAACTGCCCAAAGAAAAAGAAAGATATAAACATTTTCTAACATAGATATAACAATTCCTACATCTATAATATGTTTAACAGCGCATTTTCAAAAGTTAATTCAAAAATGTCTTAAATCAGTAGTTCTATATATTCATAATGTACAAAGGAAAATCACAATTGCATTAAATATGCATCATTACAGCAAGCAAAAAAAAAACCCCTGACTATGACTAAAGAGGGTCAATTTTCACAAAGAATAATAAATAAATATGAATGGGCAAATACAGAGAGTTTGATAAAACTAAATCTAATAATATGATTGTTTTATGCAAATGTATCCTGCTGTGGACAAAATTTGGAGTGTCAAATCACAGTGGCAGAGTGGTATAATAAACTACATATATACTAGTCTAGATGTATCAACACTTTGCTCTGAGCTAGGTGCCTTTGTGGGGTTGGGCAAGCAAAGGTCAATTTGTGAAAAGTGAAGATATCCTTCTTTACCCGTCCAAACACAAGAGAATATAATTGTCAATTATAGCAAATTATTAAGATTTCAAGTTTATCGGTTTCCCCACCTTGGGGCATCAATAATTGTTTATTGCAATTTACGTAAAAATAACAAATATGTCAAAGCTACAGGTTATAAAGGCCAACGTATGGAAATGCGACTTCTTGTCCACAAGATGGTGGGCAAAAGGACAAATGATACAGTGTATAACTTGTGCACAGTGTTGATATATCATATGCCTAACAATTCCATGAAATCTGAACAAAGATTTCTGTAATTTACTAGTGTGATGAATCGATCAACACTGCAAGACCATTACTATATATAATGTCCCTCAGTCATGTTGAAGCGAGGAACAACAAAAACTAACAAATGGTTGGAGTCTTACAATACAGACATTTGTCACCTTTACAAAGGTGACAAATGAGGTGAGGGAGGGGGCATCTTCTTGCATCTCCCTCTGGTGTGTGTTTTTTGGGAGCCCCATTTAACTTCTTGTCATATTAAATGCGCAATACACCATTTTATGATCAGACCAATAAGCTTCAATAACACCTGTTTCACACTGGGATATGTTTGTAAAAATCAAGTCAAGTTTAGAACCAGAGTCATGGATGAGGAGGTAAGTCCTGTATGCCAGCAAACAATTATCTATATTAATTAAAACATTCTCCAAGAAGTATGGGTTTTCTGGTCATGAATCAATGGTAAGATGTTTTCCACAACACATTCTTTGAAATTCCCCAATGAACAAGATGGAATTTGTAAATATACAATATGTAAATCCTGATTTATCTAAGTGAACATTTGCCATAATGAACTCCATGAAACCGTTGTTAAAACTTGAGATACGTTGTTTTGTATTCATTTTTCACATACAATGCTGTTCCATGATAGGGACGTGTATTCAAGCATCTGTTTCTTCATGGTTTGAATATTGGTGTGTAGCCTGCAGTTGATAGTTTTCGTTACATCTCGCAGTCGTCAAGTCTTGTTTTTGAAAATCCAACTACATCTGTAGCTAGAATATTTGGATCATTTCTGATTTGTGGAAAATGTTTATGTAGTGATCTACAATTGTTGAAAACAACTTTAAAGTGTTGCGAATCAATGTGGTATACTGGGACTAACAGAGTTGGAGAGGTGAATCATTTTTCAGTCTTTCCATTTCCACAACCACTTGTTCATCCATAGCTAATGCTTGCTCATTGAAGTTAAGAATGTGCAAATATCTACTGACCGCACCCTACTAAGTGCTACATATGAATATGTGGAGTTTTTCTGACTTTGGTTTGTGACAAATCAATTACAATTCATCCACAGTAAACCCTGTCTTTATGAACTGTTTTTCCAGCAGATGGACGTAATGGAAATTGAATTCTCTGAAAAGTATTGTAATTCAATACAAAAGACCGCTGAACTTCAAATATTGGGGTCCAGTCATCAGAAATTCATCAGAACAAATGTTTGGTATTTCATTGCGAAGTAAGTCAGAAATTCCATCATGAAACAAATGTTTATATTTCTTGCGAGTAGTTTTCCCAACAGCAGAGTCAAAAAATTTCACCCAAACTATACTTGGTCTAGATATGCCATCCATTTTTTTTTCAACTAATTGTACTTTGCATGATGAACCATTTGTTAAACCATCAGACACATCAATATTGACAGAAATATCGTATATCATTCCTACAGCAAGAATCAAAGTTTGCATCACATTGCCAGCTTTGCTCACATCATCTACAGTTGAAAGAGATCTGATAAGCCTCTGCTTCAGTTCTCTGGAATAATCTTTTACAACAGAATCCACGGAATTCACTGTTATCTTTTCTCCCTCAAGTTTTTCAATCAACT
>CAJDSM010006095.1:0-11259 GCA_903981925.1 Ostrea lurida | reverse complement strand
TTAATTATTATTGCAAATTGGCAATTTACAAGTACTAGCCATTTTTGCTTGTTAACACAGGCTCACGACTTTAGTTGTTCTGAAAAAATTGACGCTCACCGCTAAACGCAACAATTTTGTTTCTGTACATGTTGCAGTTGACCGATTTATTTTCATTTGGGGCTTTCAAAGTTTTTAAAAAAGCTGCAATTTGACATTTCTCATCGGACTTGTGTTTGGTTGATCTTTTAATGATAATCGATAAGATAACTGAGAGAGGAAAAATGACTGGACAAGAAAGTTCTCAATTGTATAAATTTTAATCAGCAGTACAGAGAAAAACCAAATCAGCATAACATGATAGGGGTTAAAACATATCTTTCCTTAAAAAGGACAATAACAAGCACCTATGAAATTTAAATGAAGCCAACAGATTGTTCATGGCACAAAAATATCAGACACCATCTTATAATCTAAAATGTTTCCTTTCCTAAAATTCAATTTAAAAAATGAAATTTTGTAAACTCAAATTCATAACATACAAAATTTGATTTTTTGTTAACAATGATCAACGATCAAAGTACTTTTTTGTTTGGAGCAACATACATGTATCATAGGAATGACAGCTAGGTGATTGTTTGGAATACAAGTACCTTTTACAGTGTTTTAGTGTCATATGTACATATCTGGACATATCTTAATGTTTTACACATTAACATTTTGTATTTCTCATTGTGTACCGGTATCATAATATGAGTATGTCTACGAATCCCCAAAATAACCCACAGCACCATCCATAGAAAACGTTCCCCTTGTATAGAGACAAGCTACGCTCTGCCTCAACTTCACCAACACGCGTATCCAGTACGACATACTTTGTGGACAGTTACCCTCTCACTGAACCGGCGGTGATTTTTCTACCTCATATTCCCTCATGCTATCTGGTGGTACTAGGGAACTCGAAGCTTTGAATGGACTGGGTCATCTAAGACCCTACAGAACGAGGTTGTCATGACGATGGGGGCTGGCATTGGCGGGGCTTGTTTAGCAGGGCCAGCGTTTTTGGACTTGCTGCAGCCTTTAGGATGTTTGTTCTTCCTGCTCCATTGCGAGTTTTCCTCTGATCCGTTCTGTTGATTTGTTCTTAAGAACCTCTCTCCTCTTGAACAGCTAACATCAAATGTACTCTGTTCAAGCCAAAATCCATAGCTTGCTATACAGAGGTTACACTACCTATCATTTAAACCTTTTCTTAGAATGGAGACTGAAGCTGCAGATATCTGTAGCCTCTCTGAAAAAATATTGGGACAGATCAGGAGAAGTCAGTTCCACTCCCTTTATAAAAACCTTCGATTACGGCCGCTCAGAAGTTGCGCAAGTGGAATCGAGGCGTTCTAAATAATATTTCGTGTTGTAGTTTCTTCTTTGTTAATTGACGTTCGCTCATAGAATCTAATACCTTTTAAAAATTCTCTTTTTACACATTTTTTTTACACTTCTAACGATGTATTTTGTCTCCATAACGATGACCTTTTAAAATATTTCGTTAAAGTCCCATATTCGACCTCTTTCTGTTTTCAAAACTCACAGTTCATGATCATTGTTCTTCGTGTTGTTACGGTAGCCGAATATTAGGTAACTTGTTTTCTTTTTTTTTTTCGGTTTTTAGTCATTCGAACCTCGGTTTTATGTTTCATACTTGTGTACAACCGAAATACCCCAACAAAAACATTGTTTAGGTGATTATTTATGGATAGAATATCACTTCCCAGTTTAGTTGAAATATATTATTCTAAAAGGTTGTAAGAAGTCGAACTAATAAACAGCCTTTGCTATATTGGTCTCACTACAACCTCGCCAATTCGGCACCTAATTTTACAACGGGAGGCTAAAGATAGGCTTTTTATATCAAGCATTTCTATCACAACTTCAACCGTCTATGGGTTTAACAACGCGCAAAAATTACAAATTTATTTAATATCATCTGTTAAAAACTCTTCAAGTGTAAATGTAACAATCAAGCACTTGAAACACTGATTTTATAATAAGTAGAATATATTTTGATTACTAATACCACATCAACGGGGTGAAATTGAAGACCGGTATCCTCAATATAGGCTACGTAAAATAGACGAAATGGACACTAGAGCTGTAGCTTATTGAGTCGTATGGGATTAACTCAAATTGAATATTCCTACGAGGTATGTTGGAAAATTAACATATATAGGTCGGTATGTTTATAAGGAATTTTATAGATCATTAGATCTAATGAAATTCGATACGATTTGCAAGAATACAACGCATAGAAGGAAACCTCGATACATGACGCAACTTTCTGAGCGAGTCTACAATCGGAAGGTTTTTACTAACGGGGTGGATCTGTAAGCTCTCTGATGCTGTCCGATATATTTTTTCAAAGAGAGCTACGTTCTGTCAGCTAATGGAGACCTGTGACCCCCTCTAGGGTATTCAAATAATGTGTTAATGGCTATTTTAACACACTATATTCTACATCAAAAACTCGGCGTATGAGCATGTTTAACACCCATTATTATCAAACTCAAATTAATTACGACTATGAGAATCTAATTTGGTGTTAAGTTTGAGTCACCCGATAGACTCTTTTTCATTAATAGAAATATGAACTTGGTAATTCTTGGTTCATTTTGAAATTTTAGCAATTATCTCTGTTGTCTCAGAGCGGTGGGATTGTGCCTTGCCGCTCTTATGCGCTCCATGATTTCTTCCATTTATGAGAGAACTCGGTTGAGAGTTAACTTGTAATACTTTCCCATTAGTGAGAGATACTCGGGAGATATGACACTTGTATTTAATTCCATTATGAAGCAGGACATTCTTAGTAGATTTACACTTGTAGACATTTCATTTATGAGAGAAGCTCGGGAGAATTATACAAGCATTGTCATATACATTCACTTAGCAGTAGAATTCGGGCAAGATTACACCATTCACGGTAATATATTTTCTAGTTATGAGAGACGCGGGAGATCATACACTTGTATTATAAAGATTCTCAGCGAAGGGGTACAGATCGTCTTCTAGTAGTAATCCTCATAATACTAAGTGATACTACGTTCTGATTCTGCTTGTATATTTGCGTGTTATATTTAATAATAGGTGCACACCTAAAACTACCACACAGCTCTTATTTCTTTTCATTCAATTATCAATATAAATTTTTTTCTGTCAATGATTTTGCATTGAGGAGAATTTTGCTAAATGGAACCATTATGTTTACTGTTTCTAATGATACTACATAAAATCCCATTATTCTGATCTAAATTTCAACCATCAGATATTAACGATAAGGCTGCATATGAACATCGAACTTGGGGCAATGATTGAAGACACTCAATCTCGGCCTTGGGCATAGTTCTCTCCCCCACCCCTCCCTCCCATATCTGTATCCTGGTGCCAAAATATCCAGGGAAGCCTGTCTGTGGGGTTCTGAGGAAAAATGGGACAGAATTTGGTCTATTTAAAAATAACTTCTACAATATGACGGTCACAACGATTGACATGGCGGCTGCAGAATGGAAACTGCCGTTTACCAATGCGTTGTCCAAAGATTGTCATTAGATAGCTGCGAAATAACACGGACAAGCGTCGAGACTTATGTGTTTCTTCTGAGAAAAAATGTGACCAGAAAATTATATAATCAACGACTAAGACCACACTAGCCTGGTGCTCACGACGAGCCATCGAAGACAATGATCCCTATATACCAGTCAACACTCTACCAAACAAAACAAGCCACATCCCGACAAACTCAGCAGGCCAGGCGACCACAAACAATAGAATGAATTGTATTACAAAATACTTTTAGATTAAAACACCGATCGATAATAGTTTTTGAGTGTAACATGTATAATGTTAAAGTTAAAAAGTTTTATTTGTACACTTTACATATCTAAATTTATTTACATATATACGATAAAACTATCAACTCCAAACTATACTAAATAAACAAATAAGAGTATAACAAAACTAGTAACTACGCAAAGCATTTAAAACATGAAATATAAAGTAATAAAAACACACATAAACTTACAAAACAATTCTAAAAATTAGACTATAAGCATATAACACATACATGGGTACTCCTTGACAGTGTCCCTTGAACTAAAAGACAGTTTATTTTGGGGGGAAAACCAACGAACAAGATTAGACTACCATAGTTTTGTCATTTTTGGCAATGGTTTTTCGACAACTGATCGTATATCTTGCACTATTTTTTGATAAATCCTCATAAGTAACTAAAAACAATGGAATTGGATCAATCTCACAAGTTCTATACACAAAATCAATTACAGTCCTAATCGAAACATACAATTCTCAGCAAGTCCGATAAAACACATGTAAACTCACCAAAGTCATACGATATAACACAAATCTCACAAGTTCTATATCGAAACTACAATCTCAGCAGTCTATTAGATTAGACGAAACACAGAATCTCACAAAGTTATATGCGAAACACAATCCTCCAGTCCTATATACGAAACACATCTCACAATCCTTAAACGAAACACATCTCACAAAGTCCTATAGAAACACAATCTCCTCAACAAGTCCTATATGAACACACTCTCCAAGTCCCTAATACTGAAATCACAAACTAAGAGTTAGCAACAACGGACTCCTGTTGGTGGATGAAACGCCTGTTGATACAAATAATAGATTAGTATATTATATATATTATAAAATTCCCCCCCAATCACATGATAGAATTCAAGATTCATGCATCACATATCACATGGTAACTGTGCATCACATGATACATTATTGAGCTATAAACACCAATTTTCGACCAGTACATCAAGTGATACACTGCAAATTATAAAATGTACCGGTAGATATTTTGTGGATTTCAAAAAATAATTGATTCAATTGAAATGAAGATAAAAATATTACAAGGACTTTTCAATTTTTTGCATAATTGTACTCTGCTACATGCAGCTACATGTGTATTACATACAACATTTCCCATATAGTTTCTGAAAAACAAACACACCTCTGATATCATTCGTCATGTCAATATCAAAACATACATTTATGTTATGGTAGAATGAATTATGAGAATGTCTTTAATACGCATGTTAATCTCATTTTATTAAACCCACATTTTTGGCAAGTTCATAGAAGAGACTTTTGTCGTCTGCTAGAAGATTCTGTGGTGTATCATACTCTGCACACATCCGTTCTCAAGAGCCAGGATCCTGCAAAAATGTATAAATACAGTCAAACCTGTCCTAGCGGCCACCTGGAATCAGCAGCCACTCCCGACCAGCGGCCACTCTCAATTCCCCCCAGGATCCTGCAGAAATGTATAAATAGTTTACAAAAAAATTCCACAGTTACGGGGGATCACTACAGCGACATTTCATTAAGGTCATAGCACACGTTCGTTATTGTTATATTTTATAGAACTATTCTTAATATAAAATCATAGTACCTTTAGATATTCTTTGAGGAAAATCAGACCATATTTTCTTGTGTTTTGGAAAAGATAACAGTTGATGAAGAATGTAATTTGCACAATCTTTCATGCTTGAATTCTGAGTTACCTCTCTTTGGAGAAAGCAAATGCAATGCACATGTAGGTATACATCTATAAATAACCTACCAGTTGTTGTAATACAATGTACTATATTTTCATCATCATCAAAAGATTCTGAAGGGATTGAATGATGTTTGTGTTTTCTTTAACTCTTATCATTATCATTGGAAGTCTTCAATTTTGGAGATGGAAAAATAATTGTGAAATGTACATTGCGTATGTCCTTAAAGGGACATGAACACGTTTTGAGCTAAATTTCATGTTTGTATTTTTAATGTTTAAAAACCTGAATAAACCGTACAATCACTAGGAGGTCTGAAATGGAAGATCTTAGTGAACTAAGTTCAGTCATAGACTAAAATCTGACGAGGGTATCTTAACTATAATCCATCATAAACGTTACACCGAGTTCACTTTACATCTTGATTCAAAGTAACACAAGTTTTGGCAACATGTACAATTACCAAATGTTTCTTGTGCTTTCAGAATTCGATTAGTTTTACAGTGCTGGTAGAAATGTTAATTTCGTTATAATGTACGGGTCTGAACCTGTTGTCACTGTCCCTGGGTAACTATAGCGATGTGCTGCTGGAGGGTTGGTCTGTAGATCTGGCACTAGACGAGGACGGGACCCTGACGTTGGCCTCCTCCAGTATGGTCCGCATTTTCTGCGAGATTTCTCCAACGCCTACAACAAAATAACAGCTGCTTCTGAATGAGACGTATTGGTGGAACACTAGGCCCAAAACTTTTTACATCGTTTGTCATTAATACATAACACTGACTTTTATTACAATCTTTGTAAACTTTGACCTTTTCTGTTCAAATCATAAATACAAGGTAGACTTGAAGCAAAAGCTGTCAGAGGACAACATAGCTCAGCAGTAAATGGGACTTTACTTGCCCTATTACCCTTGGTTCAAAATATTCAGCAAAAGTTTAAGTTTTTTTAAACTGTAAAACAAAAATATTTGGCGCAAACATATTTTAGCACAATCAGCAATTAAAAACTTTTTGGCACAAACTTATTCTAATGCAACAATACCACGTGGTCAATAATTTAATGTCAATGAAAACCTTTTAGCTCACAACTTAATTCAGCGCAATCGTACGTCTGCGCTAAAATAAATAGTGCGCTAAATATTCTCGTTTTACAGTAAGGTAGGACTAAGACAAAATTCAAAGGGTCAAAATTAAGTCTTGATAACAAATGAAAGGCCTGGGCATGAGGAATCCATGTGTTAAATATCAAAGCCCTACCCTCTTGGTTCAAGATACTGATAAGTAAACAATTCATTTGAAAAGATCAGTCCAAGGTCAAGGTCACTAGAAGTAATAAAAATCTGTGTAAAATATCAATGGCATATCCCTTGTGATTCAGAAAAATAGGTCAAAGTTAAGGTCACTAAACCACTAGTTTTTATATCTTGAAATATTGGTCTAAGCCCAAGAGCAAAGGTCACTACCTGAACAAGAGGCCCATGGGCCACATCGCTCACCTGAGTGACCTTAGCCATGGCTAAGCAATGATGAATTTAAAAAAAAAAATCAGGCTTCCTTAAAACTGACCCACTGGTTCTGGAGAAGAACATTTTACGCAAAGCTATTAAATTGAATCCTTTAAATTGAGAAAAAGGTTTATAAAGATTTTCCCTATATAATCATATGTAAATCTTTGATCCCCTATTGGGCCCATCGTATCCCTGAGGTCATGATTTGAACAAACTTGAATCTCCACTATATCAGGAAGCTTTCATATAAATTTCAGCTTTTCTGGCCTTGTGGTTCTTGAAAGAAAGATTTTTTAAAAGATTTTTCCTAATAAAATCCTATTAAAACTTTGATCCCCTATGGGGCCCCATCGTACCCCCGGGGGTCATGACTTGAGCAAACATTGAAATCTCCACTATATCAGGAAGCTTTCATATAAATTTCAGCTTTTTTGGCCCAGTGGTTCTTGAGAAGAGAATTTTTAAAGATTTTCCCTCTATAATCTATGATAAATTTGTCCCCTATGGGCCCATCGTATCCCCGAGGGTCATGATTGAACAAACTTTGATCTCCACTATATCAGAAGCTTTCATTGAATTTTCAGCTTTTCTGGCCTTGTGTTTCTTGAGAATATTTTTAAATGACACACCCTATTTTTGCATTTTCTGTGATTATCTCCCTTTGAAGAGGGTCCAGTCCTTCATATTTGAACAACTTGAATCCCCTTTCACTCAAGGATGATTTGTACCAAGTTTATTAAATTTGGCCAATTGGTTCTGGAGAAGAAGATGAAAATGTGAAAAGTTTACGACAACGACGACAGACAACGGACAAATTTTGATCAGAAAAGCTCACTTGAGCTCAGGTGAGCTAATAAAGGGCCACTTCTTGTTTATTTGATTTCTGAAGTTAAAAACAATATTTTTTCATATACCTGTTTGTACCTGCATTTTTTCTTACAGGTGACCTGCATTGTTTATTTGGCAATGTATATAGAAGGCTTAATTTATTACAGATCCATCGCTATATATAGTTTGCTATATGTTTGAACATTCTAAAACTATAAATCAACTTTAAACCATACATTTTTTTTAACGTTTTCATTTCATTATCAAAAATTCTCTGAGGGGAAAGCAATAGAAAGGCCTTAAGGAAATGGCCAGTGTGTCAAAAGGTGGCATTAAGGGGAATAGAGTTAAAGACAGTCAACACCAATATTTCTTCAAATGTTAATTGACTCATTACCGAAGAACTCCATTTAGCAGCTTTTTCATTGGCTCCTGCTTTTGCTGCGGTGATGCCCTCTTCCAGTTTTGGCTTGATTTCATTGGATAATGCACTTTCCACCTCTGACCTCAATTGTTCTATTATCGACTTGAACTTTTGCTTCAGCGATTGTGATCTTTCCTTTATGCCACTTCGACCCTTGATTCGCTCATCCTTTGTTAAACAGTTAAACAGGGTTCAGATTTATATACAATAACTTGTAAGAATGGTATGCCTTGTAATTCAGATCAACATAATTTTTGTTTACTTTCAAAAAATAAACATTTCTCCAAAATAAGGAAGAACTCATTACCAGCTAGTTTTGCCTAGCTTGTTTGATTCACTACAGTCATGTGTTTTCTTTATGACTGTACTGACTAAATTGTTTTGTTTCTTATAGAGAGTGTGTACGATTGTAAACATTAGATTTGTGTTCTTTATAACCATGCTTGACTCTTACAGTTTGGTTCTTACCGAGGAGGACTGTACATTATAAACAATAATTTATTGGATGTGTGTTCTTTATTTATAACTGTGTTTGACTGCCTGTGTTCTAGAGTGAATGTAGACAGACTTTGTAAGTATGTTTCATTTCATTGTCAGTTTCCATTACATGAAGGTGGACACGACTATTGCAAAAGTGTTGACTAACGAAACCAAACGCTTTGGAGGGGTAGTAGCACGCTTTAGGGTCTGTATTAACTAAAACAATATTTTATTTACTGATCACATGTAGCGTATCTTATTATGTACTACTGCAGAGAAAAATGTAGGACATTTGATTGGACGACAAAATGCCGGTGTACATGAGACCATATACCCTGTCAAGAATAGTACGGATACAAAATGGCTTCCATTAATAAGCCGCCTTCGTAAACGAATCGTTACGTTTTGCATTTATCCCATCTTGATAGTTTGTGATGTTTCTGAAATATTATTTGTAAAAGTACATTTACTTACTTTGATATATTTACCAAAAACTCCGCTCATGACGTAGACATAATAATACGTGTTGCGTGTTTTAAACCAAGATTTACCGTTTGTGACTGTCATATGTGAAGACGACTGCGCCATTTGGTTTTAGGCTAATATAAAAACGTTGCGTGCCTTAGATTTCGCGAACTTTTTTTCACTTAAATGCCAATTTATTAATTTAAGAAGTAAATACAATTGTTCTTTTAAATTATTAACTGATAATTGCCGGAAACATGTGTACATAATAAATTAAATTTTCTTCACTCATCTTGCTTTTTTGTCCATCGTAGTCCTGCCCTCTAGCTCTTTTGGATGTGTATCAATTTTCAAATGATCGCTGCTGCCAGTAGTACATATTCGTTATAATGGATTCTTGGCGGTATTATGGACTCATATTCCCTGTGAAAGTGTATATTCTCTACCGTCGCTGCGGCTCGGGAGAATATAACTTTGACAGGGATATGAGTCCATATACCCTGCCAGAAATCGTCATATAACTAATAGTGGTCAGTATGTTTTCTCTTTTTCCTGTTGTTATTTATCAATATCTTGCAAAATTTGTGTTAGCAGTTAAAAAAAACATGCCAAATCATGGCCGAGTAGGCTTTTGCGTCACCTGGAGGTCTTCCAACCTCAGTCAGATAATTGATATCTCCAACTGTGCCACACGCTGTAGAATTCTTCTCTTAGTGCTTTCTGATGCCGGACAGCGGTCATCTGGTGGGTAGGACCTCAGTGCTGGGATCTCGTGTCTCCTTCCTCTATACTGAAACACCTGAAAGTACAGGTGACAAATTGTCTAAAGGACACCTTGTAACACCTGAAATGTACAGGTGAAAAATTGTCTACCCGGACACCTGTATAACTCCTGAAATGTACAGGTCAAAATTGACTACCGGACCACTGTATACACACCTGAAATGTACAGGTGGAAAAAATTGACTACCGGAACACCTGTACTAACACGCTGAAAATGTACAGGTGAAAATTGTCTACGGGACACCTTGTATAGCACCTGAAATGATTACAGGTTGAAATACTATCTAATCAAACACGCTATGGACCACCGGTGTATCACATAACCTGTCGATTCAACAGTCTCTGTAAGTGTTCAGTAAAAACTATCTTATGGACACCTGTATCAACCACTTGTATGTGTCAGTAAAAACTATCTTATTGGACACCTGTATCAACACCTGAATGTGCATGATAGTAAAAAACGAGGATTTTGTGTGCCTACTGCTACTAGGATTATCCCCCCACTCTAGGTTAACAAGGCAACGCAAGCGTAGAGCATCCCTCACAACACAAAATTTCGTAAACATAGTCAATAAGTGACCTTTACCTTGGAGAATCAATAGGGTTTACCCATTAATGGGCAACATTTGTGAAAGGTTTGATGATTCTCTGATGAATGCCTGAGTCTTCTACCTTGGTTCCACACAGAGAATTTTAGCCAATATCCGTAGTGACCTTGACGTTTGACCTTGAAATCAATATAGGGGTTCATCCTCTCTTCAATGGGCAACATTTGTGGAAGGTTAGATAGATAATGCTCATGATGAATGCTGACGTCCCTAATCTTGTTTCACCAATGAATTTTAGTCAATCGTGCATAGTGACCTTGACCTCTTTGATCCCTGACCTTTGAAATTCTAGGGTTCTATCCGCTTGTGAAATATGCACATCTCACATTGTGATTCTTTCTGTGTAACAAGTTTTATCCAAATCCCCACAAGGGTTTAGGAGGAGTTGCAATAGACAAAGTATTTTGCATGGAACATCCTAAAGGTCCTAAGGCGCCTAACTCCTATAAAAGAACATTGGACATCACTTCCCTTGGCCAATATGGCACATCTCAATTGTAATCTTTCTTGTACCAAGTTCCATCAAGAATTCCCCCCAAGGGTTTAAAAAGGAGTGCGAGAACACAAAGTGAAGGGACAGGGACCGAGGGTTCAGACACG
>CAJDSM010006090.1:0-12533 GCA_903981925.1 Ostrea lurida | reverse complement strand
GTAGATCTCAGATACATCAATGTAAAAAAAAAATACCACTATTATACACTATATAAACTATCTTTTATGCAGAAAATTATTTATTGAAATTCTGCGGTGGCTCAGTTGGTAGAGATCGGAATGTCGTGAGTTCGAGACCCGTGCTCGGCACCCGGCCGCGTCAAGCCTAAGATGTCAAAATAGGTAGTGATTGCTCCTTCGCCAAGAACTCGGCATTTAGAAGTGAGAATCACGGGTATTGACCTTAAAAACGGAGCATGTGTGGCACACAAAAGAACCCTCACTGCTAAAAGTCATGAGTGCTAAGCATCTAGGTCTAAATTTGCAGTCCTTCACCGGCAATGGTGATGCCTCAATATGAGTGAAATATTCGCATCGGTACGAAAAACAAACAAATAATCAATCAATCATGTGTACCATTTCACAGGGCCGATTTGACCCTTCGTGGGCCTACTCCCTTAAATCAAAATATATAATGATATTAAATATTATAGACCCAATTTCCATATCATTCTATGTATTCATCAATCTGATTGGAAAAATAAACAAGGAAGTTTACATAATTAGTGTTTACAGAAGGGAATTTCATGTTGAGTTCGTTATCTGTATATATTTTTTAAAACTAAACTTAATATATTATCATAGTACCCCTATATATTCTTAGAGAAAATCAGACTATATTACCTGGATTTCGGAAAAGATAACAGAATAATTGAAGAATTTATAATTTCCACACTTATTTATACCTGAGTTTGAATTACCTCTCTTTGAAGAAAGCAAATGCACATGCAACTGTGCATATACACACTACAAAATCACTGCAGTTGTTTATATCATCATCATCAAATAATCTGAAGGATGATGATATTTGCGTTTCCTGTACTCTTATTATTAACATTAGAACTCTTCAATGTTGGAGATAGAAGAATTTTGCGAAATGTACAATGTGCGTATCTTAACAATCTGCTGTGAGACGGATGAGTTAAAAATGAAATATCTTTCAACCTTTACATTCTAATAACAAGGTTCTCATAATTGACAGATACACATTTTAGAATACTTTTACTGTTGACACATTTCCATAGATGACAAGATATTGCCAATCATCACCGTCTTCTACATAACTGAAATTAACCTGGGTAAATGAAATATAACACGCACGAGCGACAAATTTAGAGAAAAGGCAAACAGAGAGTACATTGATCTGTGGGAATAAAATATACATGATGCCTTATGACTTAACCAGATAATACCGCATTAACAATCCCAGTAGAATTCTTAACAAAGATATTGTAGTTTACTGCTGTAACATTAATTGGCTACATATTTGATTTACTGTTGTAACAACTTGATCTACTCATTAGACAGATTTGATTTACTATGATTGAAACAAATCTCGGATCGGGCGCGCTATCCTGGTGGTTACGTCGCAAGCGGAGGCTGATAGTACAAAGATGCTAAGGCTGGCGGTGCGGCAATTGACCCTTAACTTATACACAGAGAAGCTAAGGCTGGCGGTGCGGCATTTGACCCTTAACCTACACACAGAGAAGCTGGGGTTCGTGGTGCGTCAATTGACCCTTAAACTATACACAATGAAGCTGAGGCTGGCCGTGCGTCAGCTAAACTGAAGATCCTTATACTATCCACAGTGATTGATGTCCTGTTACACAGCCTTCCTCTTACGTTAAGTTTTGGTTTTTATTTGTTATACGTCGCGTTGATTTGAATTTTTTTAATACCCTTATTGAAAAAAAGGCCATAAAAGGAACGTAGGACGATACAAATCAATGCATCCATAGTAAATAACAGTACCAGAAATTTCACAAATCATTACTGTGCTGTACTCCGACGTTTACTATGGGTGAATCAGTGATTTGTGAAAATGTGAAGGTAAAGAACAGTGATCAATCTCATAAATTATATACGGAATACAAATTAAGATTTGTACAAACAAGGACACCTGGATATACATGTACAAAAGGTGGGATCAAGTGCCAAGGATGAGTAAGCATCCCCTGTTGACCGATAACCTTTAAACGGAGTAATCCGTAGTCAAAATCAGCGTATATAAAACGACATGCTGGCATGAAACGACCGTGTGTGGCCTAATGACAGGTTGTATTGGCAAACCAGATCATTATAGCGTTACTAATATTACAATACGCGACGATCTACTTGAATATGATGGCAGTTATACAGCTACCAGGCCTTTGTCATGTACAGATCACTTAAAAACAAATTCATTCATATAAAGTAAATCATAAAACTTGAACAATATCTTGTCTATGTTACTTGAGGGGGGAGGGGCTTCGAATGTGGGTCCCGAACCCCCCACCCCATTGTAGACTAAATTCTATGTCACTTTGTAACGCCATTGTAGAGCGATAATTCTAAAAATATACACCTCTTATAGAGCTGATAAGTTTTATGTATGATTACATGTACACAGCAATCAGTGATACTAACATTTGCTATTAAAAGGCAATTTCCTGCACACGTATAGGTGATTGACTAAGAATGTAACACAAACCCCACTATAGACTTGTTTTCATATACCCCTATAGGAATCTCTTGCAAATGTAGAGAAGAAGACTTTCTAAGATTCAATACATATTCACTATATCGTATTGAGTCATCAACAGTTGACCCAGCAACTATGGCCGAAACTCGCTGTATCCGGGGCCATGATTTTACATTTTCGAAAGAGATGCTTCAACAGATATTTTAACTATGCAATTACTTTTTTCTGTAATGTGCGGAGAGAGAGAGAGAGAGAAGAGAGAGAGAGAAGAGAGAGAGAGAGAAGAGAGAGAGAGAGAGAGAGAGATGAGAGAGAGGAGAGAGAGGAGAGAGTAGACGAGAGAGAGAGAGAGAGGAGAGAGAGAGAGAGAAGGAGACTTAAGATCTTTGTAAAGTTGCAGTTTTTCCCGCCCCCAAATGCATAGATTCCGATTTACAATTTATGTTCCCCTTGTCCCAAAAATTTCTTCTATCCAAGCTTGAAAAGAATTGGAATAATAGTATGCAGAAAAAAAGTTAAATTAATAACACATTTAATCATTGATCATTTTGGTTCCAGCCTAATGAAAAACCCTACCCCTAGGAATCATGAAATTTACAATTATGTAATATACTCCCTGCTCATTCTAATTTACACCAACCCCCAGTTTTCTCTTTTTTTGATTTCCAATTCCTCCCTTCAATGTAGAAATCAAAAATACATTTCCCGGGGGGGGGGGGGGGGGGGGGCCCTCACACTTTATATTATAGGGTGGTGGGGTACTGACAACGGGTTTGATGCTTTCAGATTTGTGTCTCAACGGGGTTATAAATTTAACATGAGGTAATTCTTGTTCCACATGAAATTCACGGTGAATTTCCGTGAAATTCACGTGTAGGCAAATTGCCTGTGTATTTGAACGCCATCAATTTGGTCCGTCCGTCAGGTTTACGATAGTGTCTGGGAGGCCATTTTAGACAGATCCCTAAAGATAGCTTTATCATGTTAGAAGCACGCGAATTTGCAGCTTCATTTCCATCCAATTAATACTTACATCACAATATGTCTCTAGCTATCAAAATCATACCCAATGCTGACAACCCAGACAAATTACCAGTTTCGTTTTTGACATTTTACATGGAACAACCAGGTCTTGAAGCTAGCAGCCCCGTTAACGAGCCAGCCAATAAGCCCGTAGAACCTAGGCAAGCCAATAAGAAATCCATCAAAAGTACTGAGTACTTAGAGGAGGATGATCTGAAAGTAATCAAGGAGCCATCAATATTTGATAATTTTTCAGAAATAATTAATAAATATAGTCTTAATTAAGCAAGTTTGATAACTTCAAAGCAATTGGAGCTCACCTGATGCGTTTCCAAAATGATGCAACATTTTGGGTCCTAAAAATGGATAATACCAATCTATTCTTGAATAGTCACAAAAGGAGCATAGACCAAAGTAGGACGCCCGTTGACCTGATTTTCTCCCGTTCTCATTTTGGGCCTAAAGAGTCAATAAATGGGTTCCCAGACCCTTAAAGTAATTTAGCTACCTGAAGTTTGAATTTTTCACACATAAACATCAATAACGAAAGGTTAATAACACATCTTACCTTTGAAGAGTCAGACGAGAAAGACTATGCAGGTAAGACTAGAGGGCTCCAGGGACTATCATTTCCAACCCTCAGTTTGGGGCTGTAGCGGGTCCCCCTGGGGCACCAAGAGGGGTCGGCCACATTTTCAGACCCCTAATAAACTAGCAAGAGTAGGGTCATTGGAATCAAACAACATTTATAAAGGACAAGACAACCCAACGAACTCAAGCAGATAGAGCAAAAAGGGGTTCACAGGCCTAAAGTATTTAGCTCACCTGAAGTTTTCGAATTTTTCACACATAAGGTCATAACGAAGGTAAATAACACCTTTACCTTTGAAGAGTCAACTGAAATGAGTACTGCAGGGTAAGTATAGAGGGCTCCCCAGGACCTACATTTCCCGCCCTCTAGTTTGGGGTGTAGGGTAGCCACCTGGGGCCCCATAGGGGTCGGGCACATTTCATGACCCCCTATAACTAGCAAAGTAGGGGTCATGGAAATGCAAACAAACATTTATAAAGGACAGACAACAACGAATCAAGCAGATCGTGTCACTTAAATGGGATTCCACAGGCCCTTAAAGGTAATTTATCTCACCGAAATGTTTCGAATTTTCAAACACATAAAAGGTCATAACAAGGTTATAACACCTTTACCTTACTGAAGAGTCCATAACGAAAATGAGTTATGCAGTAAGGAAGAGGGCTCCCAGGACTATCATTTCCAACCCTCAGTTTGGGGCTGTAGGGGTAACCACCTGGGGGCCCCAAGAGGGTCGGGCCACTTTCAGACCCCTATAACTAGCAAAGTAGGGTCATGGAATTAAACAACATTTATATAAGGACAAGACAACAACAACTCAAGCAGATAGAGTCACAAAATGGGCGTTCCATCAGCTCTTAAAGGTAATTTAGCTCACCTGAACAATTTCGAATTTTCACACATAATAGCTCCAATAACGAAGTAAATAACACCTTACTCTTTTGAAGAGTCCAACGAAATGAGTATCAGGTAAGATAAGGGCTCCCAGGAACTATCATTTCCCAACCCTCAGTTTGGGGCTGTAGGGGTACCACCTGGGGCCCCAGAGAGGGTCGGGCCACATTTTCAACCCCTATAACTAGCAAAGTAGGGGTCAATGGAATCAACAACATTATAAAAGACAAGACTACAACGAACTCAAGGAGATGAGTCACAAAATGGATTCCACAGGCCCTTAACGGTAATTTAGCTCACCTGAAAGTTTCGAATTTTCAACACATAAAGGTCATTAACGAAGGTAAATCAACACCTTTACTTTGAAGAGTCAGACGAAATGAAGTATGCGAGGTAATAGAGCTCCCTAGGACGATCATTTCCCAACCCCGTTTGGGGCTTGTAGGGGTACCACCTGGGGCCCAAATAGGGGTCGGGCCACTTTCAGACCCCTATAACTAAGCAAAGTAGGCGGTCCATGGAATCAAAAGACTTTATAACAGGACGAAAGAACAACAACGAATCAAGCAGATAGAGTCCACAAAATGGGTTCTACAGGCCTTAAAGGTAAATGAAGCTCACCTGTAAAGTTTCGGAATTTTCAACACATATAAAGGTTATAACGAAGGTAATATAACACTTACCTTTGAAAGAGTCAACGAAATGATGTATGCAGGTAAGAATAGAGGGCTCCCAGGACTATCATTCCACCTCAGTTTGGGGCCTGTAATGGGTGTACCACCTGGGGCCCGCAAGAGGGTCGGCGCCACATTTCAGACCCCTATAATGCAAATAGGGTCATGGAATCAACAACATTTATAAAAGGACAAGACAACAACGAACTCAAAGCAATGGTCACAAATGGGATCCCACAGGCCCTTAAGGTAATTTAGCTCACCTGAAAGTTTTGAAATTTTCACACATAAAGGTCATACGAAGGTAAATAACACCTTTACCTTTGAAGAGTCAACGACAATGCGTGCAGGTAAGATAGAGGCTCCCAGGACTATCATTTCCACCCTCAGTTTGGGGCTGAGGGTACCACCTGGGCCCCAAGAGGGTCGGGCCACATTTCAGACCCCTATAACTAGCAAAGTAGGGGTCATGGAATCAAACAACATTTTATAAAGGACAAGACAACAACGAACTCAAGCAAGATAGAGTCACAAAAATGGGGTTTAACAGGCCCTTAAAGGAATTGAGCTTCACCTGAAAGGTTTCGAATTTTACCACATAAAGTTATGAACGAAGGTAAATAAACTTTTACTTTGAAGAGTCAACGAATGAGTGAATCGGTTAAGATAGAGGGCTCCAGGACTTCATTTCCAACCCTCAGTTTGGGCTGTAGGGTACCACCTGGAGGCCCCAAGAGGGTCGGGCCACATTTCAGACCCTATACCTAGCCGAAGTATGGGGTCAATGAATCAAACAACAATTTATAAAAGACAGAGACAATCAAGAGACTCAGCAGATCGGTGTCACTAAAGTGGGATTCCACAGGTCCCCTTAAAGGTAATTTAGCTCACCTGAAAGTTTCGAATTTTCACACATAAAAGGTCATAACGAAGGTCTATATACACCTTTACCTTTGAAGGAGTCACGAAATGAGTATGCAGGTAAGATAGAGGGCTCCAGGACTATCATTTCCAACCCTCAGTTTGGGGCCGTGGGGTACCACCTGGGGCCCCAGGAGGGTCGGGCCATTCATTTCAGGACCCCTATAAACACATAGTGAGGGGTCATGGAATCATAACAACATTTATAAAGGACAAACAAAACGAACTCAAAGCAAGATCGTAGTCACTAAATGGGGATTCCACAGGCCCTTAAAGGTAATTTAGCTCACCTGAAAGTTTCGAATTTTCACACAATAAGGTCATAACGAAGGTTGAATAACACCTTTACTTTGAGAGTCAAGAAAATGAGTAGTGCCAGGTAAGATAAGGGCCCCAGGACTATCATTTCAACCTCAGTTGGGGCTGTAGGGAACGCACTGGGGACCCAAGAGGGTCGGGCCACATTTCAAGACCCCTATAACTTAGCATAGTAGGGGTTCTGGAATCAAAACAACATTTATAAAGGACAAGAGCAACAACGGGCACTCAAGCAGAGTAGAGTCACAAAAATGGGGTTCCACAGGCCTTAAAGGTAATGTTAGCTCACCTGAAAAGTTTCGAATTTTCACACATAAAGGTCAGTACGAAGGTAAAATAACACTTTACCTTTGAAAGTCCAACGAAATGAGTATGCAGGTAAATAGAGGCTCCAGGCACTTATCTTTCCCTCCCTCAAGTTTGGGGGCTGTAGGGGTACACTGGGGCCCCGAAGAGGCGTCGGGCCAAATTTCAGACCCAATAACTAGCAAAGTAGGGGTCATGAAGAATCAAAACAACGTTGATGCAGGACAAGACACAACGAACTCAAGCAGATAGAGTCTACAACAAAATGGGTTCTCACAGGCCCTTACCAAAGGTAATTTAGGCTCACCTGAAAGTTCCATTTTCATCACATACAAGGTCATAACGCAGGTTAACAATCACCTGTACCTTTGAAGAGTCAAACCGAAATGAGTATGCAGGTAAGATAGAGGGCTCCAGGACTATTCTATTTCACCCTCAGTTTTGGGGCTGTAGGGGTACACCTGGGGCCCCAAGAGGGTCGGGCCACATGTCAGACCCCTATAACTAGAAAAGTAGGGGTATGGAATCAGAACACGTTGATGCAGGACAAGACAACAACTGAACTCAAGCAGATAGAGCCATTAAATGGGGTTCCAACAGGCCCTTAAAGGTAATTTCAGCTCACCTGAAACGTTTTCGAATTTCAACACATGAAGGTCATAACGAAGGTTAATAACACCTTTACCTTTGAAGAGTCAAGCGAAATATATGCAGGTAAGATAGAGGGCTCCCAGGACTGATCATTCCGCCTCAGCTTTGGGGCTGTAGGGGTACCACCTGGGGCCTAAGAGGTTGCGGGGCCACATTCAGATCTCTATATTTAGTAAGAAGGCGTTATAGACAGAAGCAAATAGTGATAAAATCAAGCCAACAACAAAGGCAAGGTGTTAGAGTCCAGTGAAAGGGCTGGCAAAAATTTAAGCCCAACAAATTAATGCCTTCTATAGTTATTGTGGTCAAAATATTTGTACAAAGTAACGTTAACGAAAGTATGATCCTAATATCAACATCAAAACATCTAATTTTTCAAGCACTTTACACGACCATGTCCGCAAGATAAGTTAAAAGACAAGACTTTGTAATATTATAAAAAGCCACATCGCTCAAGTGCAAGAAAGAGCAGAAATTTAGGATTTACCATGTGGTCACTTTCAAAGGTAATGGACTAAAATTGATCTCCGTCATCTTCCATATACCCATAAATAAACATTCATCACATGAGAATATACGACGATAAACACATGCATGTACATTGGGGGCCAACATGCTGATCGCTCTTTTATAATTGTCCGTGACTATAAACACGAATAATTTATGATGGAGGGTGGGGATGATAATTAGTTTTCAAAAATATCATAGCATTTTTTAAAGGGGGTCGAGACGTCACTCCAAGGGCTTCTCCACTATGTGTAATAAAGTGTCTCACACACAGGAACGATAGAAAATACATAGTTGTGAGGGTCGGGAATCTCAATAAATTTTTCAAACTATTAGACCATTATTCAGAAGGGGTGGGCATTCACATGACCCCAGGGGTTATCCACAACATGTGTCCATGAACTTGTCCACAACAAGGAACACAGAAAATATTATATTTGAGGGTAGGGATCTCATGGTTTACAAGATATCAAGCAATTTGGATGGGCGGGGCAATCATTGACCAGGGGCCCTCCATCATATGTGGTTATTAACTGTGTCAATACAAGGAGAAGGAAAATATTATGGCTATCAATAGTTTACACGATATTCAAGACTGATCCTGTGTTAAGAACAGTGTTCGAACCTAAACTTTATTCCCTATTGTGGGCCATATGTTTGTTACGGGGTTGGGGGTGTGGGTATTCATTTAATACTAATTTGGCGTGCTTTCATGTTAATATGTTCTTTAAGGAAGGAGATCTTTTTTAAAGATGATTCTCTTATAGTAACTTACGTAAAATTTTGGTCCCTATGGGCCCCATCATGACCCCATGGCCAGGCTTGAACCTTTGAACAAATTTGAATTCTTCGCTACTAGCATATCATTGATGCTTCCATTTATTGACATAACTCTGCACTTGCAGTTCTGAAGAAGATCTCCCAAGATATTTCAACTATAAGCCTATATAAAGACTTTGTCCTCCTATTTGTGGCCCCATCCTTAACACTGGGGGGCATGGTCTGAACAATTGAAACCTTCTCCATATCAATGAGGGGGGGCAGCTTTCAGATAACATACCCATCTTTTCTGGTTGCAAATGGTTCTGCAAGATGTTGTCCCTTTTTATATCTTACATGTAAAACTTTGATCCCCTATTGTGACCCATTACCCTTGGGTTCCACCTAATCACCTATCCCTTGGTCGGGACGACCGTTGGTGGCACCCACTGTTGATCTTGGTAAAAACCAGTTCTTTCCATCCCTTTCTGGTTCTCTTGTCTCCCTCAAGTTGTTCGCTCAGTGTCTTTCCGGTCCACTCGTGATGTGTCTCCCATCTCTTTCTCTGCCTGCCTCTCCTTCTCCCTCCTTGTACAGTTCCTTGTAGGATTGTCTGGCGAAGTCCTGTGGATCTTGTGACTGCCCATACCATTTTCCAGTTTCCCGTCTCTTCATAGTGTCAAAAGATCTTTTGTAGGCCCCAGCTGCGGTTTTGTGACTCTGTTCCGTACCTTCAGCCATTTTTGTGGATGTGGTCTTTGTAGGAGATCTAAGGAGCCTGCCGTTAGCATCTCATTTCAGTTGACTGTACTTTTCTCTCCAAATCTTGTCTGTCAGTGTCCATGACTCACACGGCGTACAGGAATATGGGAGATGACCAGTGATCGCCATCCAGTCCTGATCTTTGAATCTGAGCGTGAGTATTTCTGTCTATTCCCACAACAGGACTCAGTTTTTGTCAGGGCGGCTGTTGTTTGCGCGATTCTGGAGAGAATTTCAGGCTTTTGATCCTTCATCTGATACGCATTTGACCCAAGGTATTGAAGCTCGTTGACAGTTCCAAGTTTCGCCACTGAGCTTTGAATGTCTGTGTTGTTGGTCAAGCTTGGTTTTCTCGGCACTGATCTCTCATGCCTACGCTTGCTGAGGTTGTGTCCAATCGTCCTAGCAAGTTTGGGAGCTCTTGGTCTTCCCCTGCTAGTCCGTCAATGTCGTCGTCAAAACGCAAGTTGGTACATTGTTCGCCTCCATGGCTGACTGTTCCATTGTGCTCTTCTAGTGCGCAGTCATGATTCGTTTCCAAAAGATGTTGAAGAGAGTTGGAGAAAGCAAACAGCCTTGTCTGACCACCGATCGTTTCCCGAACCATCCCCTATTCTTCCGTTGAGGAACTGCGCTGGAGGCCTTGTCATATATTGTGTATGGTGTTGATAAGATTGGCGTGATGGTGACTACATCCATGGTTGCCCATAAAGCTGCATGCCAGAGCTCTGTCGAAGGCCTTTCTTAAAGTTCCCAAAAGACATGGTAGAGTTGCCTGGTGGTGTTAGAGGTACCTCTCGCACAGATTCTGAGGTTTGAAGATCTGTTCTTGTTGTTCTGCGTCCTGCTCTGAAACCTCTTGTTCTTCTCGCAATGATCCTCTGCTGCCCTGTGGTTTTCAGTGCTGGTTCACAGGATCTTCAACACTGGCTTTCTGGGGTGACTTATTAGGCTAAAGTGCGGTAATTCTGACACAAGAAGGGAAAAAGAGCGAAAAGGGAGAAGGAGGGAGAGAAATGCTGTAGGTTGCCTTTCTTGGGGAGCGTGAATCACCAGTGGATTTGTGTCCATGGTGTATGGCCACTCTTGGGTTATGATTTGAATAAACTAGAATCGCCCATATATCAGGAGGCATATCATATAACTCAGCTTTTGTTGCCCGTGGTCCTTGAGATTTTTAATATGATTTTCCCTATATATTCCACAGTTAATACGTTGATCCCACTGTGGCCCCAAGTCCCGCCCCCCCCAACCCCCCCGGTACCCCCGGGTGTCATGATTTGAAGAACTTGAATCTCCACTATATCGGGAAGCTTTCATATGCATTTCAGTTTTTCGGCACAGTTGTTTGCTTGAGAAGATTTTTAAATGACACCACCCTAGTTTAGCATTTTTTTGTTATTATTTCCCCTTTGAAGGGAGCCCAGCCCTTCATTTGTCAACAAACTTGATCTCCCCTTACCCAAGGATGTTATGTATTAAGTTTGGTTGAATTTGACCTGGTGGTTCTTGAGAAGTCGACAATGTGAAAAGTTACGTGACAGACAAATCGGAGCAACAGGCGACAGAAAAGCTCAACTTGTAACCTTCGGTTCAAGTGAACTAAAATGGAAAAAGGAAATATTCATACTAGTGAGTGCTATTCAAAACTCCACCTCTGATTCCACACCAAGTACTCTGAAGTTGAAATTAAACGTTTTCAACGCTGGAGTTCTCATTAACATTATCTTTGTAGTTTTGGCAACACCATGCATTCCCAACAACTGATGAAATTACGATGGGCATGCAATGGTGTCTCCTTATTAGCTGACGCAATTTTTTATATTCTTATGAGACAGAATTCCGTTCAAAAGCTTCCAATATGAAAGAAGAAACTCTAGAGGTGTTTTGAATTCACTATTTAGGTATACAGTGTATTGTAAATGATGTTTTATACTATTAAATAGAACGATTTTCATTCCATATGTCAATTCAGTATATCCCTAACGAACTAGAAATGAGGACACCACAGTGGTCTTTCATATCGCTTCGACTTGAATATTTTATTGAACTTTGAATAACGGCAAACTGAACTAACTCAACTTTGAAGTGACAAAGCGGGATGAGATGTTCAGCTTCTCCATCATCACTTCTCATACTTATGTAGCAATATACCAATCTCACCTGCGATAGGTGTGGTATGTCTCTCAGAGTTTATTATATATCAAGAGCTTGTCTGCATATATTAGTTTTTTGAGGCAGGAC
Source organism: Ostrea lurida (assembly GCA_903981925.1). NCBI lineage: Eukaryota > Metazoa > Mollusca > Bivalvia > Ostreida > Ostreidae > Ostrea > Ostrea lurida. The sequence continues at coordinate 358 of CAJDSM010006090.1, read as the reverse complement.
TACTAACAAACAATTGTGTGTGTTGCAGGGTTCAACAATTCACGTTTAAAACCAGCATTCGCAAAATTCTATGGTCGTTATATAAGAATTTAGGTTTAACAGTATGGCCTTGCCTGGGTGCTAAATACTGTCTGATTGTGTTTCATAGCCGTTGTTTAAGCCGTTTTTTCCATACATGATTTGACCAACGGAATATCCGTTTTACCTGATCTAAGAGAATGCCGCAACAGCGGGTGTGGACCGTGTCAACAAGGGGATTCTTACTTCGTCCTATAGGTATCTTGTCACCTCAGGGGCTATGTGTTTATCCCAACTCTTGTTTTGTATTCTATTTGAACTAATGAGATTTATCGAACTG
>CAJDSM010006072.1:0-10342 GCA_903981925.1 Ostrea lurida | reverse complement strand
GGACAGACAGACGGACATTGTGATTACTATAGGGCTCTCACATTTCATGTGGGGCCCTAATAAATATGTAGATTGACTCTATCCAAACTGAAGTCATCAAAATTAAAACATATTGTACTTCAATTTCTCCATTCAGCACCTACCCTGGCATTCCACCGGCCTCCATATTGTTAGCCAGCGTAACGTCATTGGACCAGACATCAAACTGCCACTTCCTGAGACCGATGACCCCACAATGGACCCGCCCACTGTGAATCCCCACCCTCATGTTAACCTCCACACCGCTCACTTTCCTCACTAGCCTGTAAACAAAGTCAAGATTAAATCATAAACAATGGACCCGCCCACTGTGGATCCCCAGCCTCATGTTAACCTCCACACCGGTCACATTCCTCACCAGTCTGTAAACAAAGCCAAGATCAAATCATAAACAATGGACACGCCCACTGTGAATCCCCACCCTCATGTCTACTGCCACCCCATTTTGTACCATTTATTATTATCCCATTTTTTCAAACAAAGACACAAATTTTTCAGGGATTACATTCAGTAAAGAGGCCCCCTGAAGGCTGATTACTGCCGTTTCCTTATTTGACGTGAGAATGCTAGATAAGGCAAAATGACTCGTATAAATTATAAATATGAATTTGCATGTTGTCTATTAATCAAGAATTCTTACAATCATGTATTTTATAAGCAATAATTTTACTGTGTGAGTATTATGCCTCTCGTGAAATTTGATGATAATAAATTCCTTGCGTAGGAATTTAGGAATCTACAGTATTGGGTTGAAAATTATACAATCTGAAGTTGTTGATTTGTGAGAAGGCTACTAAAAGTTCTTTAGAATATTAGATGCATGTACAGTCAAACCTAATGTTATCTCAAACTCAATGCAGCTGAGAAAATACTTCGAGATATCTGTAGATTTGAGATATCAAGGGTAAAAATAGCTTCTAGAAGACAGTGGCTGGGACCTCCAAATAACTTTGAGCATAACCATTGCAGTTGAAGCTTCAATATCTCGAATCCATGGTTAGTCGAACTGATTTGGAGGTCCCAACCACCTATTTCTAGTATTTTACCCTCAATATCTCGAATTCAAGGATTTATGGAACTTTTTTTTCTTGGTCCCATCAAGTTTGAGATAACGAGGTTCAACTGTATAGGTGCTCGAGAAACAGAAGTTCAACTGTTTACAGCATATGTTGTTGCAAAATACGCTTCAAAAATATGTATGATTACAATGTGATGAACGAGTACGTACGAGATGGCATCAATCATGTCTAGCCCCATCTCCACACAGCATGGGCGTGATCGGTGCGGGGCTCTGGGGACCGCTAACACAGTAGTAACAGTCCCCAGAATCTTTATCCTCGAGCAGTAGTTGTCAGCGGCCAAGCGGTCAAATCGAGCTAACAATTCATTCAGAAGCTGCACGAGTTCCTGGGCCGTGCACTGAGAGGACAGCTGGGTAAAACCACACATGTCGCCAAACAGGATCAATAAATAGAAACAGAATACTATAATAGAAACAAGAGGCCACAGGCCTTAACGGTCACCACTGAGTATCATAGCCCAACAGGGTCTCATAATTTGCATTTCTTAAGTCTCAATACAGAGTATTTTATTCACATGTTAATATCTTTCAATATAGACATACAATGATTCCTATTCATATACACAAGAAGATTATCATGTCAACCTCACACGATTGTTCAAGGAATTTTTAATGAAATAATGTCCAGTGAGCTTGACCTTTGACCTAAAATCAATAAAGAACATCTTTGTCTCATGAGTAGTATATATGTATGAAATAGTGACTCTAGGTAGAAAGGATAATGCTCTGGAACCCGGAAACCATATTGCTAACTTTGATGTCCAGTGCACTTGACCTTTGCCTCTTTGACCCCAAATTCAATAGGAAACACCTTGTCCCATGGGTAGACCATTCATGATATGGTGACTCTAGGTGGAAAGGCTAACACTAAAAGTAATGGGAACTATTTTGCCTACAGACGGATGGAAGACATCTGATTCCAGTAAGCCCCAGTACCCCCCCTCCCCCCAACTTGTTGCAGGAGGGGAGGGGTATAATTATGATACAGCTCCTTCTCATTCCAAATATTCATTTACTTTCACATTAATATCAATAGCATTGAAAAAAATGCTTTTCAATGTTCTACATATAAACACTATGTACCAAGTTTGCCCCCCCCGCCTCCCCCTCAGGTCAGTAACCCCTACCCCCGGGATCACCAAATTTACAATTTGGCTAAAAGCCTTCCTGCTTCTACATCACTAGCATGTTGTTTCTTCACAACGTGCGGTTTGTAAAAGAAGACGATTTTTTGAAATTGTCATTTTTGGGCAGTTTTTGCCCCACCCCAAGGCCCCAGGGGTGCAAGAGACCTGAAATTTACAATTTATGTGCCCCTTGTCCCAAGATGCTTCAAGCCAAATTTGAAAAGAATGTGGACTGGTGGTTATCAAGAAAAGTTAAGAATGTTCAATTGTTAACACATTTCATCAATGACCATTTTGGCCCCACCCTAATACTAAAACCCTACCCCTAGGATCATGAAATTTACAATTTTGATAAAAGGTTCCCTATCATTCAGAATATCCATTTAGTTTCACATTAATATCATGCATTGAAAAAAAATGCTTTTCAAACGTTTTATATATATCCTGTACATCACTATGCATTTAGTTCTCTCAGGCATGTGCGGTTGTAAAGAAGAAGATTTTTGAAAATTGGTCACTTTTGGGCAGTTTTTGCCCCACCCCCAGGCCCCAGGGGGGCAAGAGACCTGAAATTTACAATTTAGTTGCCTCTTTGTCCCAAAGATGCTCATACCAAATTTGAAAAGAATTGGACTAGTAGTTATCAAGAAGAATGTAAAAAATGTTCAATTGTTAACGGACGACGCACGACGACGGACGAAAACCAAATTGCAATAGGTCACCAAAAGTTTACTCAGGTGACCTAAAAAAGACAGTCAAAGGTCACACATGGTGTGTGTAATAAATTACTGTAAAGGTTTTAATTTTCGCGGGGCTAAAATTTATCTTTTGATACTTCGGCGATGGTTTAAATTTCGCAAAATGTATAAAGATACTGAATTATAATCATCACACCCAAAATTACGTTGAATAGCACTTCGTGATGGTTTTATTTTCGCGATCTTTAATGTAATTGCGAATTATAGCGAAATAAAAACCCGCGCGAATATTTCCCCCTTTACAATACATAAATTATAAATTTCTGTAAGACATAAAATGTTTAAATGTAGGAGTACCACAGCTGGTGACTAGGATCACCAACTGACAAAAAGATAAAATCAACACACGTACACCCTTGTCTTAAAGGCCCACAAAACACAATCAAGGTAAAATGTTATAAACTTCATTCATAATTTTATATAAAAAGGGCAGTGTCTCGGTTGACAATGGTTTTTCGAGGGGTGAAAAAATTTCATTTTACCCTCAACTATATGCATATTTATTTTGTTATTCTGAATGTTGTAAAAACAACAAACACGTTTCGTCTTTTGTCTTTGATCACGTGATGCGATGTTTCGTATATCAATGACGGTAATTGCATGCGTTTATCACAAACACTCAAACGACGTCGTCTAACAATCTAACAGCGAACCGTACGCGCATAAATTTGACGCGTGCAACAATTTTTCATTTTGTTACCGTCATCAAGTAATGTTTCCCGTTGCTAGATACTATCACCCTTAAGGCATGTTTCATTCTCAGAGGAAACAATATGTTTGTCAACTGTTCCTTGTCCAATCAGATTTGAGTATTTTGCACGAAAGAAATAACCTAAAATCATAGCGGGAATAAATCAATTGTTACCAGTAATTTTGTTTTTCTTATAGGTGTAATTACTAGAATAGATCACTGTTTGGTATTTTCACAGTACTATTTAAGATATCACGTTTGTTGATTTGCTGCTGACTAAACTGTCATAAACGCATTCAATATATTGTAAATGTCATTAGTAAATTATGTTTGGCAAGAAAATATATTAAGGTCATACGCACGTTCGTTATCAATATATATTTTATAGAAATATTCTTAATATAAATCATAGTACCTTAGATATTCTTTGAGAAAAAATCAGACCATATTTCCTGTGTTTTGGAAAGATAACAGTTGATGAAGAATGTAATTTGCACAATTATTCATACTTGAATTTCTGAGTTACCTCCTTTGGAGAAAGCAAATGCAATGCAACTGCACGTACATGTATATACATATACATATACTACAACAAGAGGCCCAAGGGCCACTTCGCTCACCTGAGCACAGCTGCTTCACTAAGAAGAGCAGTAGTTTGGGATTTAGAATGTACGTACCACTGTGGACTAAATCTAACCTACATGTATGTCAGGTGGAGGCATTATCTGGGGGGGGGGATGCTTAACTACTAGATTCTACAGATTTTTCTAGGCTAGAAGTATGTCTCCCGATGTAGTCATTCTTTAATGTTATTGTTATTTTGATGCGGTGAAATTAATAAAATGACACAAAATTCAAAAGATTTTTGAAAAATATAAATTATCCCAATAAAAGTAACAATAAATCAATTGTCGTTTATTTCAGAGAGGATCGAAAATGCAGTCAATTACATGTTTTATAATTATTCCACACGTCAATATATACGTAGCATTTAATTTCCAGAGTTCAGCAACTTGATGTAATTTGAATTATCAAGTTTGTCCTGCCCATATTTTTGATTGAGGAAGAATATTACACAGAGAGGAGTTGTTAGCGACTGAATCAGATCTGACAAAAAGAGTATAGACCCCCTCCTCCACAATTTCATGTAGATCACAATATAGACTCATTTCAAAACAATTGTTGGGACAGTCAGGAATCTCACTTCTCTATATAAAGAATACTTACATACGAAGGTTAACAATTTACATGGTTTGCCCCCCCCCCCACCCCCCCCCCCCCCACACATCTCTATTGAAATTTTCATTTTCCAACTGAATTTCCCTGTGAGATCTGTTTAGACCCGAGCATCCTTGCCTTAGCCTGGTCATTAAATTTGATCAAATATAATACTACACTGTATATTTGCCAGCTACTTCATATGACACGTATCATGATACAATAGTGTGATCAATACAACATGTATGATAAGGTTACCAAAACATTAGATATAATTATTAATATATATCTCATTTTTTATTGTCAAATATGGTGATGCTTAGTTACTTACCCTTATAAAAAACATAGAATTTCTCTTTTAATTCTTTACAAAGGTTTATTACCACACATTGTAGAAACATGAAATGTCTTTGAAGATGTGTTACAGCAGATATGTTCATTGTATGCCAATATAGGGCAAAATCTGCTTGCATCATATTGCAATATTACATTTACTGTTTAATCCCCAAGCTAAAAGCATTGGAATCTATTTGATGATATGTGCTTATAACTGCAAAAACCGAATCACCAAAGTTGGTATGGGTATGAATAACAAGAACTAAGTAACAGGTTTTAAAAATATGTAAATATATGAACTGTTTTAGGTTGAAAATGTATAAAACTGTTGACAATTTGATGTTTTTATTTCAAGAAAAAATATTTAAATGCTTGGGTTATTATTTTTTTTTAAATTTTGCACTCCTTTTTGTCGTGTACGATATGACATCATGTGTGCGTAATTCATATATTGCTGTATCTTTTTTCGCGTACATTTCATTGTGACGTAACAATTACTTACCTTATGGCTGTTCCATGAACCGCTACTTCCCAAAGGATGAGCGGAAATTTAAAAACATATACAATAAAAGCACGAAGAAATACATTTTCTAAGAATGTAAATATAAGCAATAAATTATGATTTATTGAAAGATGTAGTCTCATAACTGCAATGGTGTGTGCAAACAAATTTTCATAACGCGCTAACGCGCGTTATTCAATTTGTATGCACACACCGTTGCAGTTATGAGACTACATCTTCAATAAATATTAATCATAATTCATTGCTTAAATACATACCTGACGATACGATACACGTATCATGAGCCCACCTGATTAATACGATCAATGTTACGTACACCTCTAATTGGAATGCTCGCATATTATAAATGACTGTGTTGCATGACATTAACTAATTGTTGTGAGAGGTTCTGAAACCACTGGTGCATGTCTCCAGAGTTCTGACCACAAGCAGGAGAGGTCACTGGACTACTGACTCATTAGGCCAAAAAAAAAAAATATATGTGTGTTTCCGATTACCCGACTGACCCTAAAATTTCTCCCAATCCTGACCCGTGGGGATCCGGGTTAGAATAGATCCTCAGCATCCCCTTGCGTGACGAAAGAGGCGACTGAATGGGGCGGTCATTCGGATGAGACCGGAAAAACCGAGGTCCCGTGTCACAGCAGGGGTGGCACGAAAAAGATCCCTCCCTGCTCAAAGGCCCTGAGTGCCGAGCATAGGCCTAAATTTTGCAGCCCTTCACTGGCAAATGGTGACGTCTCCATATGAGTGAAATATTCTCGAGTGGGACGTAAAACAGTAAATAATCAATCAATCAATCAATCTCCCAATCCTAAATTTTCAAATCAATTTCAGCCCTTAATTCTTGTACACTTCATTTATCAATCTCTAATAAGTTTGGGCTCAATATTCAAATGACCAGAAATTTTCAAAATGGCATCCTTCATGCTTACTGAAGACAGATCCATGCATTAAATAGGGTAAACCAGTTGTCAAAATGTAATTTTTTGGTTTAATTTATTTTTAACCCAATACTGAACACCCGATGTTACATGCCAATACACACAAATGTATATATCATGAGTACGTTTCGTTCATGGTAATGCAAGGTAAATATTTAAGGAATAACAATAAAAGCAAAAAAAAAAAAAAAAAAATTTTCCGACCCCACGTTATTTTCGAGAATCAGAAACACAACTAATTTTTTTTTGCCTTACCTGTTCTTGGTTCTCCCTCCGAGTCATGAGATGAGCTTCGATGCAGCGCCAGGTCTCCAGGAACCCCTGTCTCTGTGCTTGTTCTGTCAGATAATTGGTAAAAATCCCAGCAATGAATCAGGATGTTACTCAGCAGCTGAAAAGAGGAAGAGCAAGATGTATTTGTGAATGATTGCCCCCGGATTCCACATGCCAGTTGAAAGGGGCTTGCCAAAAGGAATATGCATGTGAAATATGAAAATCTTTCACTTACCATCAAAAATTATGGCCAATTTTACAGTTTTGAAAAGTAGGTCAAACTTCAAGTCAAGAGATCAAAATTGCGGTGTACCAGAAGAAAGGGCCTTTTCACCTAAGAACACACATGTGAATCAGAAGTGTGACTCCACCCAGACAGAAGAGAATGGGACCATAATCTAGAAGTTGCATACTCCACCCAGACAGCAGGGGTGGACCAATCAGCAAGTGTGATCCATGACCAGACGCAGGGATGGACCAATCAGAAGTGCGACTCCACCCACATCAGTGCAGGTTGGACCAATCAGAATTGTGACTCCACCCACACAGCAGGGATGGACAAATCAGAAAGTGTGACTCCACCCAACACACAGAGATGGACAAATCAGAAGTGTGACTCCACCCAGGATGGGACTAATCAAAAGTGTGACTCCACACCAGACAACAGGGTGGACAATCAGAAGTTGTGACTCCACCAGAACAGCAGTGATCAATCAGAAGTGTGACTTCACCAAGACAGCAGGTCGTGGACCAATCAGAAGTGTGACCCCCACCCAGACAGAGCAGGATAGACAAAATTGAAAGTATGTTTATGCTGGTCTGAGCAGAATTAAAAATCATCTTGTGCTAGCAAAACCACTAGTCAGATATAAGTACTGCAAGACAATAATAAATGACTATACAAAATTTTGATGGTCAGATTTTTTAATAACAAATAAATTAATTTATCAATACATACACTAATACAGACATTATATGTAGAACATAGAAAAACAAAGTTCAATGATGAACAATTAAATTAGTGTATAAAGTATAAACAAGGAATCCTATTTCATTCAAATTTCAAAGAAAAAGACGAAAAACCATGACACTCGGTATTGGTGTCCATAGGAATATATAATTGGTTCTCTATCATGAATTTAAAGTTGTATAAAGCCACAAGATTGTCTCAAATTTTTAAGTGGACAAATCCACTTCAATATGCCAGGTTCTATAGTGGGTACTATTCCATGCTATTCAATATGCCCAGTTCTAAGTTTGGTATTATCTCCAACTTCCTGTTGCCTCAGTTTTATAATGAATCGCCCAATATATCTGACTGTCCCTTTAGTTTACTTCTGGACTATCACATTTATTGGTTTTATATATGCGCAGCAGTCTCTGAAGAAATTTATAGACCTAAGTAACCAGGCTAATCAAAACAACACTAGCGATGAATTCACTTTTATTATACACTGATTCGAAACTGACAACGAGATAAGAACAATCTTCAGGATGTCAGTGTTGACTACTGTAAAGGGGGAAATTTAATCTTTGTGCCTCGCCAAAACGTTTCTATTGACATAAGCCACTGACCTAAAGTGGAATATAGCGTTTGGGCTAAAACATAAGATCTGCCGAGCAAAGAACAGTTTTCAAATGCAGATTTATTGTCAACATCGCGAAAAAACAAGTATTCAATGCAGATTTGTGCTAAGTATATATATAATTATGTTATTGCGCTACAAACATCTCTCGTTTTTACAGTACAGAAATATTTTAATCATCTTTTGAAATTCATCTTGCTATTTGCATCATAGCTAATTGAAATAGTCTACACTGTATATAACCGTATGCATGACTTATCTCCTAACTAGATTTTCCAAAAATTTCTTAATTCTGTCGGTTATGATTTCATTTCGATATTATCAATTTGTTTTGCAATCTTATTACTGTATAAGGTGGGACAAGATATTGCTTAGGCGGTATATAGGTTATAGTTATTCGGCTTGTATAATTTCTGACCCATATGTCAAACTAAATTGCTGATAAATTTGTACTCGTGTCATCAATGTATTTGTGTATATTGATTCTAGCTAAATATTTTACATCCTGCGAAATATAAAACCGATCACGAAATGCTAAAGAACAATATCGTCGAAATTTAGTCCGCGCAAAATTTAAAGCCCCTTTACAGGAGTAATTGCTTCACACAACCAATTTTTGAATTGGATCTTGCACAAAACCCACTTAGGGTGAACTGTAACAGTTGTCTAAATAATAGCGAGTATGGTTAACGAAGTATATGAGAGTAGTAACAATTGAAAGACAGAGTTCATTATAAATCAGTATATACATAATTAATATAATTCTATAATATCTCGATTAATCATAATTAAAAGAGTTGATTGAATAATATCATAATGTGATCTTTTAAATATAACCCAAAATGATGTAAATTTTAAATAAATGATGATGGTGATGTTAAAAATTGCACGTATATTCACTCAATAACATTTTTTATACACAATAAAGAATTTATATCTCAAAGAACATTAAATTCGCAACAAGAGTACCAAGTATCTCGATGATTCATATTACAATGAAATACAGAAAACCTGAAATGGCACACTTACATCTGTCACAATTAAGCTTATATACAGTTGAACTTCAATATCTCGAACACTGATATCTCAAATACCATGGTTAGGTCGAACTGATTTGGAGGTCACAACTACTTATTTTCTTAGCATTTTTACCCTCGATATCTCGAATTCACGGATATCTCGAACTTTTATCTTGGTCCCATCAAGTTCGAGTAAACGAGGTTCGACTGTACCTTATTTGTCTTGGATCAGCTAACATCAAGCTGCAACATATACTTTCTTTTTGCATTGCACGAATGATAGGCCAAGCCATCATGTAAAATCTATCAGAGTAGTAGAATAGGCAAACCAAAAACCCTTTGTGGAAAATATTTTTCTAAATAAGGTAATTTAATAACCAGCAATTTTTTTTTAAACATCAAAGAAAACTAGAAAATGGTTGGGAATCAAAACCCTTACAATACTCACATCTTAAAGCTGTCTGCTGAGGCCTAAATTAGCTTGAAACCGTGTGAGAAGACTTTGTAATATTTCCTAAAGGCTAAGTTTTCTAAAAAAATTTGGAAAAAATTCAAAAATCTTTATCACAGAAACATCTCAATACCAATAAAACATTTGTGGAATAAAAATCATCTGAAAACTGGGGGAGGAGTTCGATGGACTATCTATAGCATTCAAATAAGGGGCATAACTCTCAACAGCTAGCTCAAAATAGTAACATGATCTAGGGAAATTTAACCCACAAAAAAGCTAAAGCACAGCAATTT
>CAJDSM010006071.1:0-11762 GCA_903981925.1 Ostrea lurida | reverse complement strand
CAGGCCATCAGAGGTACACACGGAGGATGAAGTCAGTGCTGTAGGTATGGGGGTCAGTCGCAGGGGGAAAGAGGGGGGTGTTAAAAACAGAGAAAGAACAAGGTATAGAACAAAGTCATGATTGTATACCATAAGGCCATTGGTAATATTTCTCTGTGATAAAGCACTGTGTCTGAAATTAACTTTATATCATCGTTATTAAAAGTAAAATATATAACAGGCATACTACGTTAACAAAATTAGAACGGTATTTATCCCTAATTTTATAGCATTATGACATCACAAATAGAGTCACTTATCCCGGCCTTTTGTCAAAATGAAGGCGCTGGAAAAACAGTCAAAATGTGTACAGATTATTTGCTCAGGCAATAGATGGTCGCGCATTTGTCGAGAAAATGAAAATAATATATACGTTGTGTGTCATTATTTATAAGATGAAAAAAGATTACTTGAATAATTGAATTGCTCGACGCATGCGCTGTATGTTTATCTGAAAGCGAAACTATCCTAAATTGAGGGATATTTTTTAACTTGAAAATGGCAAGTTTTTCTGCAATTTTTTGCCAACTTTTCAAGAGCTCTTCGTCATTTGACACAAATTCATCTTTACTTGATCAAACTGAGCGGATTTTTTGGACATTGCTGATATAATTCCTTATTTGACTGCAAGGGTTGAAGCTCCAATTGAAAATCATCAACTTTTTGGTGCCAGTTATCTTTAGAAACTGTACCTACTTCTTATATATCGTAAGCTAAACATGAATCAAATTTTTTCATTGGTAATTCAAGGTATCTGTCTTAATTTTGTTTAATGTCCTTTTCTATTTCAGTTCGATGATCACTCTGATGCTGGAGTAGAAAGACACCCAAAGAAAGGTACAGTGTATGACTGGTCAAAATATTTCTATCTGAATTTGAAAAGATATTACCTAACATTACTTGTGTAGCTTCTGGAATGAGACAATAAAATTGATTAACGAATGTCAGATTTAGACAAATTTTAGGAGATATGATTAGTACCAATACCGTAATCAAAAAAAAATATCAAAGTTGGCTGCAGTTGTAAAATGTTTCTGCTGTTTGTATTGGATGGTGGTTCTCAATTTGAAGTAACTATCAAATTGATTATCCTTCTGATGGAGGGACATAATATCTCATTTGAAATACGTGTAAACTGAAATGAAAGTTGCAGGTAAACAAGGTTAAAACTGAAAATTGTGGTCCCCTTGAAGAGAAGCATTGTCGATCAAAATAGAAAGGTGGTCAACATTGGTTTTCTCATTAATAATTTCAAATGTTGCCCTCAGTTGCAGCATGCAGTACATGTATGCCTAAATGTTTATGAGGTTGACATTGAGTTTTATTTTGTTCTCAGTTATCACCAATTGATGTATTAAGAGTGGTTATATTTATCTGTTCTCAGTTATCACACTATTGAGTGTATTGAGAGAGTGGTTATATTTATCTGTTCTCATTATACACCTATAGAGTGTATTGAGAGATGGTTATATTTATCTTCTCAGTTATCATATGAGTTATGCAGATGGTTATATATCTTCTTGCAGATTACAAGTCTGATTCAGAGATCTACACCGAACCAAAAAATGTCAACAAGAAAGGCAAAGCTGACAACAAGACTATGGAAAAAATAAAGAAAATACATCTAGATGAAAAGTGAGTCATGGAGTCCTGATTAAAATAGCTAGTTGCTGGTGCATTGTATACTGCAAGATTAAGGACTGTGCCACTCGTGTGCTTTCACTTGTCTGCAGATGAGGATATGAACTGCGATGCTTCGTGATATCGTACGTCATGAAACGTCCGAGCGCTTCATGAAAAGAATGCTGTCGGGAAGCATTGTAGTTCATACCTATTTTTAAAAAGAAAGTTATTTCTTACATTTATATTCTACTTTCATTTTTGTGGGAATTCTCAACTGTTAATGCAACTGTAGTATATTTATCAATATTCAAACGTACAATGTTTACAACTGTAGCACATTCATGCGGAAATCAATGGCTACTATAACAATTTGTAAAGATTTCAAAGGCAAAAACAATGGAAATGTCAATATTGCGATTTGTCTTCCAGGTACCTGACAGTTCGTGAGCAGAGACTCCACGATAGAAGGAGGAATGTGGAGGACCTGCTGAAGTGGAAGAAGAGGCTGGATGAGGAGGAAGAGAAGATTTACAAAATGGAGCAGACGGCCCTGAAGATTTGGGATGGTGACAACAAAAAGGATGCCAAGGCCAGCACCCCAGAGACAGTGCCAAAAGAGAAGCCCAAGACAGCAACAAGGAAGGACAAAAAAGGTCTGTTTGTGACTGATTTCTACCTAATAACTGAGAGCAAGAAAATTTTGTAATTATTAAACTACATTATTTTAGTCTGATTTGTTTTTCTTCTTTTCCGTTGAAATCTTGTCTCCACTGTATCTTCTTGGAATTTTGGTATTTTTCATGTAAATGCATTGCCACAATAAGATGTGCCATTTACAGTCATGGCCTTCATGTGACTTAGTTCAGTGATCGCAGAGTCGAATTACAAGTACTCACAAATCATGTCTTCTCCGGGTCTCTCTAGTTCAGTGATCGCAGAGTCAAAATACAAGTACTCACAAATCATGTCTTCTCCGGGTCTCCCAAACAACAAATATTTATAAATGGGAAACATTTGCTCTAATCCACTAAAACAGTTCATCCTTGTGTACAGCAGTTATATATAGCTAATTTTCATAAAAGTGTAATATCATAATTCTGTAGATAATAGTTGTAGTTTGTTAGCTTTGATAATTAAAGTTAAATGTTTAAAGCTTTATTGAATTTGAGAAAAGAAAATGTGTAATTGAATCTTGAAATTGATTTCAGAGTCCCAAACTTATTCCTCAATTCAAGAAGACAGCTTTGTATCGGAGGTTATCACTACAGCCAAGGACGACTCTGTGAAAAAGTCTGTGACCGATAGTCCCAAGACCGAGTTAGTCAACAGTGTGGAGAGTTCACCAGAGGAGACCAAGCTTGTGGCCTCAGAACGAGGCGCCAAATACAAGACCAATCTAGGGAGAAGTGCGAGTGAAAGCTCCATCCCTGAGGAGGTCCTGTCCCAGTATAGCCTGGACGAATCGCCAATGTCCCCCAATAGGAGGTAGGGGGGAGGAATTATATTTCTAGACTTACTCTTTTAGACTTTTATGTGTGGAAATGATTTTTAGATACTGGTATTTATTTTTGATAGAGTATTTGAAGTTTTCAAAGACAAAATTTTATTATAAAAGTGGCATATTTTTGGAATTACAGAGGGAAGTCGACAGCCGCGGAGTCCACCGCTCTAAATGACAGTTATGCAGATAACACATTTGTCGATGAGTCCACAATGGCTACAAGTCGAGACAAAGTGAGCAGGAAATCGCCCAGATCACCTCTAGATCAGCTCACCAGACAAAAAATTAACTTCCCGCTAACTGGAAGGGACCTCAAACCGCGAAGACATGGCAACAGGGGCAGAAGCTCGGAGAGTGAATCAGAGGAGTCCATATCTCACACTGGTATGTGTTCTCAATCGTAAAATTACAACAGAGAAACATTTTATGGGGAAAGTCTCAGTGATGAGACTCGGCCTGGAGGTTATAAAACTTTTCTGTACTCATACTCAAACTTGTACTTTGTACTGATTCATTATCTATGCACTCCGATCAAAATCCAAAGCATACTATAAACATCATGACCATGTACTCCATTTGAGTATAAGAATGATTGTATTGAAGGTTCATAAAGATTTAGATCACCGAGTTTGAGCTTAAGTATGAAAACGTGCTCGAAAAAGTTTTATAACCTCCAAGCTCAGTCTTGTATCGTAAACAATGAAAAGGGCAACATTGGTGAAAGTAAAGAGATAATCTCTTCATCCTATATCTCTGAAAATTCTCTGAACTGAAAGCTACACTGTGGTTTAGTTTAACTATTGGTATCCTCGGCTGTTTCCATTTTAATTCATTCAAAGCCACACACGAGTTCCAAGTAACTGAAATCAATAATCACTCCTCAACTATAAAATCAGGTCTCCCAACAATAATCACTATTCAACTATAAAATCAGGTCCCAATAATCATCACTCTTCTACTATAAAATCAGGTCTCCCAACAATAATCACTAATCAACGATAGAATCAGGTCCCAACAATAATCACTCTTCAACCTTGAAATGAAGTCCCAACAAACATACCAGTTTTCTTTTAAAAGTATCTGCACATAAGACTGTAAATGTTCATAAATTATAAAGGTTCTTCCAGGATTTCCATAAGCAAATACAGATATTGAGTGTAAGGAAAGGTTTGAGTATGTTTACAGTATATCAGTGAGACATAATATTGAGGTATGAATGTTAATTGGGTTTTGTTGTTGGTTCCAGATGTTTCAACGTATACGGAGACCCAGTCTGATCTCAGCGACTTTGAGGGGCGGGTACGAGCTCTGACGGAGGAACTGAAGAGGCGGAAGATTCAGGCAGATAAGCTGAAGAAAGAGAGAAAGAAGAGAAGGAGAGATATCCTGAAAAACAAGGAGGAGGCTCTCAAAAAGCAAATCGAAGTAGGGGTTTTTAAATCCTAGAAACGACATCTAATTTTACCATTATGTTTTGCATGAACTAGCATGAACAGGAAATTATTTTATCTTGTATAAATTGCAGGCTTTGGATAACCAGATAGATCAGCTGAAGACTGAGATACATCACACGACTGACCGAGAACCAGCCAAGGTCAAGCCTCAGATTCTGAAGCCACGAGTCAGTCCGGTTAAAAAATCTCCGGAGGCCACTTCACCAAAGGTCATTAACACTGACGATAGTGGTACAGAGTCTACACAGAGCTCACCATCTGTCATTGAAGATAAAGGTAACTTATAGAAATTAATGAACTCATTTGCACAGCAAATTTTTTTGCCCCTGGAATCTTTGATTTGGGGGCATATAATTTTTGACCAGTCTGTTTGCCTGTCTGTCTGCAAAAAGTTAACATTGTTCATAACTTTGAAATTGTAAGTGATATGCCTTTTCCACTGGTAGCAAACGTTTTGACCTTTGACTTTGGCTTACTTTTCAAAACCTTTAACATTGGCCATAACTTTTGAATGGTAAGCAATAGGTCTTTCATATGTTACGAGTATTCCTTATAACAAGCCCCTTCCACTGGTACGTGGAATACAAGGGCATCAACGTTTCACCAGAATATCTTGTTTAATATGAAAAAGGAATGTTATTGCAAGAGAATGAGAAATGTTTATATGAGTAATTTATTGAAATTCTGTTATTTCCAGATTCAAAACCAAGCTCTCCTGTGTCAAAGTCGACACCAGTGTCAAGTCGCATTCCAGCTCCTTTGGACAGGATATCTGAAGGGAGTGAAAGTTCCCGGTCGAGATCCGTCAGGAACAAAGAAGACAGCTCTATGACAGAGGAGATAGAGACAGCAGCAGACGACAGCAGTGTGTCAGGCTATCTTAAAATTCCCAAGTCTCCGGTCAGTGAAAAGCAGCCCACCTATAAGGAGGAGGATTCTTATTCCATGGACTTTGAGAGGACGGCCAGCCTTGCAGGTCCTCCCTCAGAAAAACCCCCCGTTAGTGCTAGAAGTACCGAGATCAGTCACAGCAAGCCAGCATTTAACGACCAAATCTCGGAGGCTATTTCTGCGGTGTGTAGTGAACATATTGATGATTCGGTGAGATCGGACAGTTTTGTGAAACCACTGGACTTGAAGAATGACCAGGAAGAGCTTTATTCTCCTCGATCAAGTGTGACTGTTTCGAGGCCGTCCAGTGAGAAGAGTGAGCGATCTTACGCCAGTCGGTCAACAGATCTGGAATCGGCCTCTGAATCCGAGCAAGTTTCTGTAGGTCCATCCGATCAACCAGAGCAGCAGATGAGAGAGGAGAGTGTGATAGACAGTATCATTGATGTCGCTCAGAATACAGAGGATGAGTCGGAACAATACCCAGTGTTCAAAACCACAAACAAGGCTCAAGAGGAAGAGGATACACCAATCAATTCTCCCAGGGAAAGTTCGGACTTCTCCCAGATTGATGACCCTATGTCAGATTTCAATATTGGAGATCGTGTTCTTGTGACAACTAGTGATAGGATGCGCAGGAGAGGCCAGCTCTTGTTCAAAGGAAAGGTGCACTTTGCTCCAGGAATTTGGGCTGGCGTTGAACTTGATCATCAAGAAGGTAAAACTGATGGCATGGAGGACGGGAAGAGGTACTTCAGTTGTAAACCAGGACATGGTATATTTGTGCCTGGAAACGACCTCATGCCCGCCCCTACCCCTACCCCCAGGAGTACGAGCCACGTCAGTGTCGGCAGTATCACGGATGAGTCGGAAGAAGAACAAGAGATTGTTGAAGAGCAGGAGGACTTGAGTAAGCTGATCAGCGAAGCTGACCTGAATGTAAGGGAATTTGATACAACGAAGGAGGACCAGAACAAACTAACAGATCTCATCACAGATCAGATCTTGGAGAAGGTGGTCAGTGATGAATGTGATGTGATGGCTGACATCTCAGACAGGAAAACTCCACCTCCAGTAGCACCCAAACCCAAGAGAACACCAGAGGTTGTCCAAGAGAACACCGAAAACCAGGGTCAGACCATGGTGAATGGGCACTTGTCACCACCCGAATCAGACAACGAAAAAAGCTCTCCCATCCAAAAGAAGATAGAAATGTCAAACAAGGTGGTGGATAATTTGCTGGACGATGCCCTGACCAAAATGTTAAAGATTAGTAAGAAGAAGAGAAACCAGAACAACAACTTGAAGGTGACGCAGGACTTACTAGATCTTTCTACCTCCCCCACAAAAGAGCTGATGGAGGTTCTGAGCAGGGAGGAGGATGAGGAAGATGAGGAGGACGTAAATAATGTCCCTCCCCGTCCAAGTTCTCCCATGCCAGGCAGCACCCCACAGAACAGTCAGGTAGGTAGCGTAAGGTAGACAATGAAATTCTTGATTCTGGCATTGTGTGGAAGAATGTAATAAAGTATCATAATGATATTAAAATATAAAATGTGTAGTGGAAAATTTGCTCTCTCTCTCTCTACAGCGCAAGATGTTGGATGATGACATCAATGCCTTGTTTGATAGTGGACTGGAGGAGGAGCTGTTCAGTGGCCTTACCCCATCCAAGGCCCCACCCCCATATCCAGGAACTCCAGGTATGGCTGTTCTCAGAAGACCATTACTGATGTATTAAGACATATATTGCACATTAACATTAAAGTAAGATACAGTCGAACCTCATTGAACTCAGTGGGATTGAGAAAAACTGAGATATCCGTGGATTCGAGATATCGAGGGTAAAATACTTAACGAATTAGTGATTAGGACTTTCGAATCACTTTGACATGGCCATGGTATTCAAGATATTGGTGTTCGAGATACCGAAGTTCAACTGTGTTATTTAATCAAATCACTGATTTTTGGAGCTTTTAAGCATTATCCTATAGATCATGGTATACTGTTGGTAATTAAATTATATAGATGGTATCTACATTTTGGATCAATTTCATGTACATGTAGACAGAAACAGGTGTTAGTAATGTTAAATATTTGTGTGTATCTTGCAGAGCCTAAGTTAGAGATGCAGAAGTTAGCGGAGGAAGTGAGGGTAGCCGTGCCTCACACCAGCGACCAGGTCAGGAGGATCGTGGCAAGCGCGGTGGAAATTCATTTCCAGCATCGTACAAACGGGGCACCGATCAACGGCCAGGAACCTCCCGAGTCATATTTCACAGCATCACAAGAAAATTCTGAAGATGAAGGACTGGAAAGTAGCAGCCAGAGAGTGTATAAAAAATTACTGTATGATCTGACAGGTGAATTAATGAAGGAAATATACAAAGATGAACAGAAAGAGGAACCACCACCATGGAGAAAGCCCAAACAACGACGTCAGAAGTATTTCCGCGGTGCTTCCCCTCCAGGCCAGCTAGACGCATTAACGCCAATTGTTCAGGAGGCCGTCATTGACATGTTAGGTTTGAACGGTTCACGTAAACTGGATCGGAATAAGTGGAACGTTCGCAAGAAAAAAGATCATGTGGATAATATTCTGGTTCAGGAGTTGCGTGAGGAGGAGCCGGAGTGGGTGAATTACGATGACGATGAGGTGGCAGTTAAAATGCAGCTGACCGATACCATTTTTGAAACCTTGTTAACAGACACTGTGCAGGTTATGAGCAAGATTTATCAGAAAAGGAGATCCAATGTGCATAACTGACTATATGGCTCCAAAAGTGTATAGATTAAATAGATTGAAAATGTCAGGCATTTAGGGAAATTATCAGATTCATTCCCAAAGTGTTTACTGAATGGCAGAATAGGAAGGAATTTCACTTTTCAGATTTTTTTTTTTTCTTGTGAGAAATGAATGATAAAATGCAAGTTCATGTTATTTAAACCTAATGTATATATACATGTAGATAATTATTTATTTTCATAACCATTTGGGTTGTGCCATGTGTTGTTAGAGGTGGAGAGAACCTTGTGTGTAAGAGAGTGGATGTTTGGTGTGTAACAAAACCCAATGTTGAGTGCATTGAATCATTTTATAAGTATGGTTCCACACATTTGTCAAAAATACCAACCCTGTACACACAGTGAAGAGATGCATCTGATTGGTGAAACTGATTCTCATGAAATATTGTCAAGTTCAAAGTCCTTCCTCGGCAGAAGCGAAAAGAGATCTGAAGAATTGGAGGAATTTCATTTTTCATATATACTATTTGTGTCTCATGTTCCATATAAAATGTTTTTGTTGATTTTTTTTAGTAGTTGATTGATTCATATACTCAGGATAATTTATCTTGAATCCGTCCATTTGTTTTGTTGAAAAGGTTGAATCAAGTAAACTAGTGTCATAAAAATCCAAAAGGGGGGAGGTAACTCCATATTCTCATTGTAGAACAGTTCTGTACACTGCCAGTTAATCATAGCATTATTAAAAAAAAAATAACAAAAACAAAATAAGATAGATAGTTTGTATTTTGAAGTGATTTGTCATGAAATAATTAGTTTTAAATGGTTTTATTTTGTTCCAATGCTAATGGTGTACTAACCCTTGCATTTATTATTTTGAAATCTTTATGTCAACATTTCTGCTTTGAATTTCACAAAAGCATATTTTCTTTATTTCTGCCCATAAGATAGACACATTCCTTTGATTGGTTAACTATATATATATATATATATATTTTTTTTTTTTTTTTTTTGGTATCAGCATAAGATTGGTTCTTTTTCACACATCATGTGATTGGATTATTGTTCAATGATTGTGGTTTATTCATTTTACCATCAGTGTCTTACTTGGAATTGGTGCTTTGGAATTTTTTTTTTTTTTCATTTAATACTTGTAAAAAGAAAAATGTTCACCCTCAATATTGGATTTTTAATTTTGAAAAATAAATTTGACCAAATAATAATCTGACTAAGGAAAAAATTGAATTGGATTCAATCCGACGTTTTCCCAAGTCAGCATTCTATAAAGTAAAAAATGATGCAAACTTTTCACAATTTAAACCATAGAAGTGATCATTTGAAAGTCTCTGAATTGATGTACATGCATTATTTGATAGTAATTTGATACCTTTTTTTTTTGTCATGCCCTGTTCACACACAAGGAATAATGATGATTCATTTTATTTAAATTTTTATAAATGGGATGAAAACAATTCAGGGCAAAGATTTAACATGAAAAAGTTGATTGAGAGAGCAGGAGGTTTGAGCAAGTGCTACAATGTGTATGCTGTTTTTCATTTGAATGAAAATATTTTGTGATATTATGAACATTTTTACACCATAGCTAAATTTCCAGTTTATAAAATAATACTGTGTGAGGGATCTCTAGGATGTGGAGACTACAGAGAAAGGTGACCCAATATTAAGTATGTATCAAATAGATCTGAATTATTTTAGGCTTTTCATTGTTTCTAACTATACATAATATTTAGGTCTATCTGTAGCAACCTATACCTATGTAGAAATAGATCTTGTTCATTTCCAACTTCTTGTATTTTTTCAAAATTAAAAAAAAAAAAAAAAGATTAAAAATCACAGAAAGAAAAGGAAAAACTTCTATTAAAACATCACAATACAAAGAATTTTATAGATTACGTTTTGGTTTTTTAGGTGATCAAAATTATTGAATTATTGCATTTTTTTTTTTTACTTGCATTTAAATTATATAGGCCTATCTGATATATCATTAGATCAGTATAAAAACTTAATTAGTCCATGCGTTGTTGGTAAATGAACAAGAATTAATTGTACATAAGTAGCTACCTAAGTGATATAGTTCTCCTTTATTTATTGTTATTTATATTTATGGTGTTTCTAATTCATTTGTATAGCAATAGATACTTGTAGAATTCCTCCAAATTAAAGAAGAAAGAATTGATACACCGCTTTCTAAATGTAGAAAATATAGCAATAAAATCTAATTCACTGTAAGTCTGTAACTAGAAGGAACAAATCTACTACTTCGATGCAGATACAATATTTATTATAATTTTTTTAAGAAAAATTTTTACAACCTAGTTTTCATAACCTTTTGTGCTGGAATTTAACAAGTATAGTTGACCTATTTTTACATGTGAGTAGTCATTGTTGAAAAACATTTTTTGTAAACTATGCAAACATATGTCTTGCTTCTCGTGATAGGAGCAGAAAATAAATTATAAACCAAGAGTGGCATTGTTCTTCATTTATCACATTCAGTCAGGCTGCGCAAAGAGGAAGCCAGGCAGGTTTCAGATCAGGGGGGGGGGGGGGGAGGTTTGACATACAAATTGTGAATATAAGTAATGTGCAGTTCATATGGTAGTTGCAGAATCAAAACGGAAAGAGGGTTGGGTGGGATATAATATATACATGTCTTGTATCCAATGTGAAATGGTAAGTTGATAGCCTATATGTATGCATTGGTTACACGTATGTGATTTCAGGCTCCTCTGTTTTGGTTGTCGAAGAATTGCTGATATAGTACTATACACAAAATTGATTTTCGGGAAGTCGAAGATACTTGCGAAAAATCACACATCTAAATGTCATCAGATAATGAAATGTTCATTTACACTAAATGTTTAATAGAAAAATTCCAATTAATAACGATCAAAAATAGGAAATTTTCTGTTCAGTTGAGGGCCGTGATGTGCTGCGTGCTCTCTTAAATCAGGGGGAAATAACTCGCACAGCATTGTGGGAAAATATAGGCTGTTGGTCATAGAGTAGACAGTGGGAGTCAATTTCCCTGCTGTATCCCCTTTCCATAATTTCTGTGGAAACTAAGGGTTATTCATATTCGGACTTAACAAGGGATTATTCATATTCGGACTTTCTTATATTTCGGCAAGAACTTGGAAGTCTGAATATTTTCACAGAAATTACCCTTTCCACGGCTACGACGCTTTTAGTTATATAATATTTGTTTTGGAGTTTTTGTAATTTTTTAAAATTCTTTTTAATGTTGCTAAATCCCATATTTACAACAAAATTTTCATATGAAACCACCTTTATCTATGCTTAAATATTCAATGGAAAAATATTACCCAAAATTGAAATCCTAAAGTTTGGTAATGAAAGACAATCGAGTACTAGCTGTCTATATTTTTTTTTCTCTTTGAGTTGTCTTTCTTTGTTTAAATCGAACGGACTGAGCGACGTGAGGTCCGTGCCGACTAGAAAGATTAGCAACTTAAGGATTGAATGAA
>CAJDSM010006058.1:2240-12477 GCA_903981925.1 Ostrea lurida | reverse complement strand
ACAAAGAGGGCAAAAAGATTGCCACTCAATACCGATATTGTAACATATATAAATTCCCTACACTGAATGTAAATACCCTTAATAAAAAAATGTTATGTTAAATTTCTCTTTGGCAGTAATATTATTGGGAATTTCTGCTCCGACACAAGTAAAACTTTACTCTATTTCCAGAAGCAAAGACTTAAAACAAGCGTAGTAACATAATTTGCTACTCAAACGTCAGAATGAAGTTATTATTGGGCACGATTAACGTATTTTGACAATACTAAATTGACACTTCTTAACTTTTACTTAACAGAGAATATTCAACCATGAGATGTATATCTTCGCTGACTTCCTTTATTAACGTATACAAACACATCCTTTGGAATGTTAGCGATTTTTCGCCTTACACGGAAACAGACCTTTTTGGTGATGTTTAAAACAATTTGAAGGAGCTTTTTTCACTAACATTGACTGTCATCATAACTATAACAATTTTTACAAGAATGTGATATTTACACAAAAATCTGGAAATATCTAATATTATACAATGTGACAACTGTTTACTACGTACACCAACTTTGTTTCCCTTTTTAACCTTTTACACGTTAGGTTACAAACTTTATGTACGTCGGAATGGGACGTTAAAAGGTGCCCTCGTTGTCAAGAGATCACAACCCCCTTGGCACGCAATAAGATCGCTTTCCCTGATGTTCGAAAAAGAGTCAAGGCTTCACTGAGGGCCAGTCAGGGAGAAACTTTCAACACTTCTCCACAAACCAAACAATTGTAGTCCGCTGTATACCCGCCGTAGAAATGGCATGAAAGATTGCCAAAACGGCGTAAAACATTAAATAATCAATCAATCAAAGTCGAGTGAAGGGCAATACGACCCTCTGAGAACGTGCAAGCAAAACGTAGGTACCCTTATTGATGTACAATTAAACGGCGCTTATTATAGATTATTCATCAAAATATTTTGCACCATTACAAGGATCTCATGGAATTGGTGCCCTTTCCCGAAAATATCAGGGGAAAAGACAATTGGAAAGGGCTACACTACTGCAGCTATGTCGTCACCTAGTTGAGGTTGTACATGTATATGTTTGTAATGAAAAGAGAGTTGGTTTAACCATGTTAAAAAGATATGAGGAAATCACCACTGGCCTTGAATTATATCTCGCCATTTCATAAGGAATTTGTTCTTTACTAGCAATGTGTTACGGCATCATTATCACGCTTAGAATCCCAAGAATGTACAGTCATATATTATCAAACACAATACCTGGTGCAAGGGGGTCACCACCAATCAATACCAATTTTGAAGTATGTATTGTCTTACTAGAGAGAGGTGAGAAAAAAAGACATGAAAGATTAACATTAAATAAAGGAGGAAACCGAATTCCACTTTAATACCCATAATTTTGAATATTTTACAATGATGAGATTATGAAAATAAATCCTGTAAAAATAAGTCTAATATAGTTGACTCACGGCAGATTCAAACAAAACATGACGAAAATATAAAGCGGGTAAGGTGTGATTTGCTATATACAAAGAATATGTACAAAATGGTTTTCCAGTAATCTTTTTCATTCATTTTTAATCCTATTCATGGACTTTTGCAAGTTATCGTGATGTAAAAAAAAACCCCAGATCAAGATGGAAAGCTGTTCCTAGTACACATTGCAGTGTATAGAACACATAGTATGATAAATGACCGCAGATAAATCTGAATATAATTCAAAGGTTCTTGCAGAGAAAGGGTATTATGAATTTCAGAGTATATGTAGATTTTCTTACTAAATTTTGTTAGATAAGTTTCCATCAACCCAAGATATAGTAGTTATACATGACATGTATAATTCTGTGAGTTAATGCTCACTGAGGATACCCCCGCTCTAAGTTAAATAAAGCTGCTGCTTAAACAATTTGTTCGTTGTAGCTGTGATTACAGTTGATGAGAACAGTGCACCGAAAATATCCATTTCACATAATGAGTAAAACAGTTCACATCAATACGGTATGGGACCTTTAGATGAAGTGATATACCAAATATCGAGTGGCTGTGGTATGCAATTGTAGAGAAAAGTGCGACAAAAATACGGTCAGTTCTCGTTACAACGGCCAAGTTCGTTTCCTATCATTTTGTCGTTACAAGGAATCTGCCGTTGTAACGATCTACCTATCATGCCAGTAGGATTATTCCCCTTTGTTTATTCATCAACACAATTAAGTGCTTTCAGTAAACAAACATTACCTGAGCGGCTGTCTCGTGTAAAGGTGCCGAAGTACAAATATGCCTTTATATCAAGGGATATAAGCAGTGTGCAGATTTGTTACCAACGAAATTTCGCCGGTAAATCAAATGTCACTGTAACGAGAGCTGCCTGTATTTATTTCAGAAAATGACAAAAAAAAACATTTCCCAAATTAGTAAAGAGGACGTTGCACATTGATAACGTGATCACTTTAATCTTTTGCAATTCGTCAACTTGTCCTTTCCTCGATGTCAGTATTTGTTCACACTAAGCAGCTGCTTATGGTGTGTATTGTCTCCCAGTTGATTCGATACGCAAGAGCATGCCATGCGTTGAGGACTTTTTAAAGCGAGGCCAACTACCAACCAAAAAAGTGAATGTTTGCAGAGTTTATAACGAATCTCGTTTAAAGTCATTATTTTGCAAATTCTACGGTCGCTATAATGACCTTGTTTTGCGATTACAAATTATCACAGGTCAAATGTGACTGTATTGTTTTCACTCTTTGTTAGACTGTCATTTCGTACTAGATTACAACGGGTAACCCCGTTTACTTATTCGACAAAGGGTTACCGGCGGTTTGTAACCGGTCAGCCAGAGGAGTGCTTACCCTCCATGCACCGATCCTGCTTTGCTTTTTGTCGAAGGTCCGTGTTGCCCTGCACTAGACTTTGTATACATGTTTTTGGGGGATTATAATTACGTTATTAACTTCGTCGCTTTATATACAAAGGGTCTGAAATCGGTAAATTAATGGGAGAAATAATCGTGCATATGTAATACAAAACAAGCAACCGATGTAACACCCATACCTGCAATTTAATTACTTATAAAGAATTTCTTAATCCTGTTCGTAGTATTACATACGTTCGAAGACAGATTTCGAGTACTTGCAATTTCAGTCGGATTGCAACAATGTGGTAAATTGACATTGCTGACTGATCGGTCTACTAACCTACTACAGATCAAATCCTCAAATGATGAACAGAATAGGTATATGTCTTCGTTTTCCAAATAATAAGCTTGAAATGTTCAATTTAATAAACTGATTATATGCAAAATCAGTGATCGAGTTTTATCGACTGTTTCTACTCTTTACGGCCTCTAAATTGGAGTACGATCCTGATCCCGATGAATATGAATAAATAAATAAAAAAAAAAAATTTCCATACCTGTCTATGATTTAAAATGTTACGAAATTCGAACTTGATCTGTATTTTGCCACACTGCAACTCCACTGCAAGTGTCAATCCTCACACGCACATAAGAAAATCGTCTGGAAAATCAGTGATACAGACTGACTCGGACAGATAAAGGTGAACCTTATAATCCCTTGTGTTTAACAAACCGATTGGGGACTAATTATGAAAAACACGTATTTCCTGAGTTTGTAAATATTGTTGACATTTCTAAGATGTGCTGTGGTTTAAGAATAAAACCAAGTGTATCTCAAGACGCTCAGATCACGAGTAGAAATTATTCGTTTAAGAGAGATTAAGTGCAGCTTTCAATCTTAAATTCTACCATTCTATAAGGATGCAGCAAATAGAGCAGTAGATAATCTATCTGATTGCCTGTCATAGCCTGTCGCTAAAGTACAACACATCGTTTTAATGATGTACAGATTTTGAATCTTATTCCTTAATCAGTTATCTCTGCGTTCTAGTATATATCGTGGGTTAGAATTTTTAGTACTAGAACTGCACTTTAATAACTTTTTTTTTAGTTTCCAATCTCAATAATAGTACTTCGCTCGCAATCAATACGTTTTATCTGCCGTATTACAATGTTTTTGTAACGTTCGCATACTTAACTTCATGGTGAAACACGTGCGACATGGGAATCCCTGATTTCACATGGTCAATGTTGGTATATGTAACATGGTCAATTCACGTTCCTTATCTGTAATACAATTGAAAGAGGTCCTCCAGGGAAACTCACTTTGAAATAAAGATTATTTTTTCGAATTTCACGTTCGTATATTCTATCTATGAATACAGTATTATACTACATGAATATACACAGGGTTTTTTTTCAATTACCTAGGAAATGCCCAGTATGCATGGCCAGTGGAACCTTTGAAATTCCCTGAACGTGCCCTCGGACATTTTTG
The DNA here is from genome assembly GCA_903981925.1 of Ostrea lurida. Classification (NCBI taxonomy): domain Eukaryota; kingdom Metazoa; phylum Mollusca; class Bivalvia; order Ostreida; family Ostreidae; genus Ostrea; species Ostrea lurida. The sequence continues at coordinate 8,121 of CAJDSM010006058.1, read as the reverse complement.
AATATTGGACCACGTGTAAGGAATTAAAACATGGGTTTTGGACATGTTATATAAATTGAGACCCTATTTTTCAGTATAAAAGGTAGACAAATTTAGCTTCATTATCAAATGAGCTGGACTGAAGCATTGATTAACCATGATTGTCTTTCTTGCCCTTACCGCGTTTATTCAGAGTGCCTTTGGTGGCAACTTGGTAGAAGTTCTTCAAGCCGATGGGGAGACGACACTTATTTCATTGGTACAGCAAGCCGGTCTGGCAGACGCAATTTTAGGAGGTAATTTTATGATTTATAAAGATACTTTTCTTTACTCCTAAAGATGCAGTAGACAAACTGAGTAGATCGCCATCCAAACAAGAAGTCCTCTTCCTAACTAGTGGTCTTAGGCCTAGGGGGCACACATCTTTCATATAGAACGAAATAATTTATAGTTAAAAATCTCTATCATTATATCAGAACATGGATCAGATGAGGACATAGTTAGAATGATTTTGAGGTTATCTTGTTACCCCAGGAAAAGCTCTTGTTCAGGGGTGGAGTATATGGCTTGAAGGCTGGACATGCATGTGCATAACCGGTATATTATATACTTTCAATTTCATCTCCTCTTTTTCCTTTAGAAGTTTGTGGGCCAATATCACACGATATATGCCCGGAAACTTTCGGCCCGCAAGCTGACGTCATAATGTAACAAAATTGGAAAATTGATTGTGACGTCACAATAGAGCACGTTTCTTAACGTTACTGTTAAAACGTCAACAAACTTTTTAATAGTCACAATTTTTTCGTGTTTTTAGCTCTCAGTCTCCTAAACTATTGAAAAAGTGTTAAAATAAAAAAAAATGTTAGTTTCTAAAGAAATGAAAGTATATAATAAAAAGTTATTGACTTTTGTATGGAAAAATATGACGACCTCATTTTTTTCGCGAAACGGAACCCGCAAGCTCGGTCCGTGTACGCGCCAAAAAACTCGGTCGTCATTAATTCCCATACAAAGTCTATAACCTATAAATATATCCTCTTTAGTCTTCAACATGTAACGGACAAACTGAGTAAATAGCCAGACAGTTACATGTACAAAGTATTCATTGATGTGCGTCCATCCCATTGTTTCTGTGTTAAAATTTGAAAATGAACAGTATTACATAAAATCACATTTATCACAAAGTTGCTTTGAAACTACACAAAGGGCCCTATATTTAGGATCAAAAGTGAAAGAAATTTAGAAACATTTGTCTTCAATCACAATTTTATAATATATTTAGGTCATTTTTTTTATTGTCAACTATTGTCTTGACCTAAGCAAGTACCATTGAATCTAAGTCAAGTTTCCTTGATGAAAATATTTGCCTATGTCTATTTGAAGCACATGGTTGGCATTTAACTTTTAATGACCTGCTAATGAAGCAAGGTCAGTTTATGCCAAATGAAAACTTGTCAAAAATTGCTGCTTATAAGAGGCATTTAGGCCTGATTTCTAACCAAACTCATTAAAATAAGAATTACTTTTAATTGTCCTGATTTTAGTGGTAGTTACCGTTAGATTAAAAGATGTATCAACCATTCGACATTGCTAATCAGGCTGTCGTAAATACTCAGATAAATGCAAAGATCAATGGCTCTCTCGTCTATGATGACATTCTCAAAAAGAACATTGAACTACATGAAGAAAAATTATTCATTGCTGGGGCATTATCTGAAATTATTGTATATCATGGTAGTATTTGTTCCACTAGCAGCTGCTTATGGTGTGTATGTCTCCCAGTTGATTCGATTACGCAAGAGCATGCCATGCGTATGAGGACTTTTTAAAGCGAGGCCAACTACCAACAAAAAATGTAGATGTTGCAGAGTTTATAACGAATCTCGTTTAAAGTCATTATTTTGCAAATTCTACGGTCGCCTATAATGACCTTGTTTTGCGATTACAAATTATCACAGTCAAATGTGACTGATTTGTTTCATAACTTTTTGTTAGACTGTCCATTTCGTACTAGATTTGACGACGGGTAACCCCGTTTTACTTATTCGACTAAGGGTTCACGGCGGTTTGTAACCGGGTCAGCAGAGGATGCTTACTCCTCCATGGCACCTGATCCGCTTTGCTTTTTGGCGAAGGTCCGTGTTGCCCTGCACTAGACTTTGTACATGTTTTTGGGGGATTATAATTACGTTTATTAACTTCGTCGCTTTATATACAAAGGGTCTGAAATCGGTAAATTAATGGGAGAAATAATCGTGCATATGTAATACAAAACAAGCAACCGATGTAACACCCATACGCTGCAATTTAATTACTTATTAAAGAATTTCTTAAGTCCTGTTGCTTAGTATTGACATACGTTCGAGAGACAGATTTCGAGTAGTCTGTGCATTTCAGTCGGATTGCCAACAGATGTGGTATAATTGACATTGCTGACCTGATCGGTCTACTAAACCTACTACAGATCAAATCCTCAAAATGATTGAACAGAATAGGTATATGTCTTCGTTTTCCAAATAATAAGCTTGAAATGTTTCAATTTAATAAACTGGATTATATGCAAAATCAGTGATCGAGTTTTATCGACTGTTTCTACTCTTTAGCGGCCTCTAAATTTGGGTACGATCCTGATTCCCGATGAATGAATGAATGAATATAAAATAAAAAAAAAAAATTCCATACCTGGTCTATGATTTAAAAATTGTTACGAAATTCGAACTTGATCTGTATTTGCCACACTGCAACTCCACTGCAAGTGTCAATCCTCACACGCACATAAGAAAATCGTCTGAAATCAGTGATACAGACTGACTCGGACAGATATAAGGTGAACCTTATAATCCCTTGTGTTTAACAAACCGATTGGGGACTAATTATGCAAAAACAGCTGATTTCCTGAGTTGTAAATATTGTTGACATTTCTAAGAGTGTGCTGTGGTTAAGAATAAAACAAGTGTATCTCAAGACGCTCAAGTCACGAGAGAAATTATTCGTTTAAGAGAGATTAAGTGCAGCTTTCAATCTTAAATTCTACCATTCTATAGAGTGCAGCAAATAGAGCAGGTAGATAATCTATCTGATTGCCTGTCATAGCCTGTCGCTAAAGTACAACACATCGTTTTAATTGATGTACAGATTTTGAATCTTATTCCTTAAATCAGTTATCTCTGCGTTCGTGATATATATCGTGGGTTAGAATTTTTAGTACTGAAACTGCATCTTTAATAACTTTTTTTTTTAGTTTCCAATCGTCAATAATAGTACTTGCGCTCGTCAATCAATACGTTTTATCTGCCGTATTACAATGTTTTTGTAACGTTCGCATACTTAACTTCATGGTGAAAACACGTGCGACAATGGGAATCCCTGATTTCACATGGTCAATGTTGGTAATGTAACATGGTCAATTCACGTTCCTTATCTGTAATACAATTGAAGAGAGGTCCTCCAGGGAAACTCACTTTGAAATAAAGATTTTTTTCGAATTTCCACGTCGTTATTCTATCTATGAATACAGTATGTATACTACATGAATATACACAGGTTTTTTTTCAATTACCTAGGAGAATGCCAGTATGCATGGCCAGTGGAACCTTTGAAATTCCCTGAACGTGCCCTCGGACATTTTGAATATTGGACCACGTGTAAGAATTAAAACATGGTTTTGGACATGTTATAATAAATTGAGACCCTATTTTTCAGTATAAAAGGTAAGACAAATTTAGCTTCGATTATCAAATGAGCTGGACTGAAAGCATTGATTAACCATGATTGTCTTCTTGCCCTTACGGCGGTTTAATTCAGAGTGCCTTGGTGGCAACTTGGTAGAAGTTCTTCAAGCCGATGGGGAGACGACACTTATTTATTGGTAACATGCAAGCCGGTCTGGCAGACGCAATTTTAGGAGGTAATTTTATGATTTATAAAGAGTACTTTTCTTTACTCCTAAGAGATGCAGTAGACAAACTGAGTAGATCGCCATCCAAACAAGAAGTCCTCTTCCTAACTAGTGGTCTTAGGCCTAGGGGCACACACTTTTCATATAGGAACGAAATAATTTATAGTTAAAAATCTCTATCATTATAATCAGAACATGGATCAGATGAGGACATAGTTATGAATGATTTTGAGGTTATCTTTTACCCCAGGAAAAGCTCTTGTTCAGGGGTGGAGTATATGGCTTGAAGGCTGGAACATGCATGTGCATAACCGGTATATTATATAACTTTCAATTTCATCTCCTCTTTTTCCTTTAGAAGTTTGTGGGCCAATATCACACGATATATGCCCGGAAACTTTCGGCCCGCAAGCTGACGTCATAATGTGAAACAAATTGGAAAATTGATTGTGACGTCACAATAGAGCACGTTTCTTAACGTTACTGTTAAAACGTCAACAAACTTTTTAAGTTTGCAAATTTTTTCGTGTTTTCAGCTTCAGTCTCCTAAACTATTGAAAAAGTGTTAATAAAAAAAAAAATGTTAGTTTCTAAATGAAATGAAAGTATATAATAAAAAGTTATTGACTTTTGTATGGAAAAATATGACGACCTCATTTTTTGTCGCGAAAGGAACCTCGCAAGCTCGGTCCGTGTACGCGCCAAAAAACTCGGTCGTCATATTTCCCATACAAAGTCTATAACCTATAAATATATCCTCTTTAGTCTTCAACATGTAACGACAAACTGAGTAAATAGCCAGACAGTTACATGTACAAAGTATTCATTGATGTGCGTCCATCCCATTGTTTCTGTGTTAAAAAATTTGAAAATGAACAGTATTAACATAAAATCACATTATCACAAAGTTGCTTTGAAACTACACAAAGGGCCCTATATTTAGGATCAAAAGTGAAAGAATTTAGAAACATTTGTCTTCAATCACAATTTTATAATATATTAGGTCATTTTTTATTGTCAACTATTGTCTTGAACCTAAGCAAGTACCATTGAATCTAAGTCAAGTTTCCTTGATGAAAATATTTTGCCTATGTCTATTTGAAGCACATGGTGGCATTTAACTTTTAATGCCTGCTAATGAAGCAAGGTCAGTTTATGCCAAATGAAAACTTGTCAAAAATTGCTGCTTATAGAGGCATTTAGCCTGATTTCAACCAAACTCATTAAAATAAGAATTACTTTTAATTGTCCTGATTTTAGTGGTAGTTACCGTTAGATTAAAAGATGTATCAACCATTCGACATTGCTAATCAGGCTGTCGTAAAACTCAGATAAAGGCAAAGATCAATGGCTCTCTTCGTCTATGATGACATTCTCAAAAAGAACATTGAACTACATGAAGAAAAATTATTTCATTGCTGGGGCATTATCTGAAATTATTGTATATCATGGTAGAGAATTCACCATCTTTGCACCAACAAACGCCGCTTTCTCCAAACTTCCCCAGTCCACACTTGATAGTCTTCAGAAGGATACGACAGCTTAGCCAAACATTCTGAAATACCACGTGGTTAAAGGGTCTATCCACAAGGCCGATGCTTCTAACGAGCTTCATTTGGAGACACTAGCTGGAACCAAGATTAGAATCAACATATATCCTCACAATAATGTAAGTGGATTCTCATCCTGTACCGTGTGATCGATACACCATCGTATCACATGTAATTATATAGTAATGTTTCTACCATAATGATTACTCTAGTAGTCCTTAAAAATATATTTGGATATTTCTGTTCGCCACACTTAGGTTCGTGACTGTGGAAGGATCCAAAATTATCACTTTGATTTGACCGCCTCCAACGGTATGGTGCATCGTGATCGACACAGTAATGATGCCTCCACAAGGAGTATCTGGAATCTAGTGGCAGGCAACAGTGACCTCAGACTCTCCTGTCCAAGGTCCAGTCAGCCGGACTGGCCGGAGCTCTACAAGGTTTGGCC
>CAJDSM010006047.1:0-13818 GCA_903981925.1 Ostrea lurida | reverse complement strand
CGAGATTGATCACTGTTTGTTATCTTTGTTTATACTCTAGTATAGAGGTTGCACAAATTACATAGACCAAGTTCGAGTTTGAATTCGTAAAAGATGATTATGGGATCTGAATTTCTCAAGAATTTAAATAAATTGCTATTCTTAAGCTTGTATCACGTGCAGAGACGGCAGAGATAAACTCGTATCTAATAAGATACTTCCTAGTGTAAACGCACATACCCAAGTCAGCGGAGTGATACGTCTCGCAGTAAGGAGGATAATGCAAGTTGTTTCTCTATAATAATTGTTTTTGCATTAGACAAAATGGTCGATTTCAATCTTCTCTGAATAAGTACTTCAATCTGCATGTACTATAAAGATAACTGTACTTGTCTATACAAGTGAACATTTCCTTGTATACTTATATTAAAGTATAAATAGACGAAGTTAATTAACATCGTATACATATGTCACTTCACTAATGAATGATACAAAAGTCGAAAAGAGTTTTTATGTTCATGTACTATATAGTAGGAGGTGGGAAGTACCACTTCCAGATTACATTTGTATTACTCGGGTGTGAACGGTCGACGTGGTATGTTTACACCTCCTAAGCACCTGATCCCACCTCTGGTGTGTCCAGGGGACCGTGTTTGTCCAATTTTTGTTTTTATATACGAGATTGATTACTATTCTGATTTTTGTATACCTACGTAAGCATAAAAAAAAATTGCAATTCATAAAGCTGTACAATTAGCAATAACTATTCATATGTACGAGTATGACATTTTAATACACTGTACAGCTGTGTATATACATTATGTATTATAAAGAAACAATACAATATGGATGTGCTATATACCAAATTAGAACAATCATTTAAATATGATTGTCTAATGCATTCATGATTTATTAAAAACAGTTTTCCTGTTTCACAAAACATTTTTGTCTGTACAAGGAAGATGAGGAATCAAAAGTTCGATTTGTTTTCCGATAGATCAAGTGATTCCAAAGTTCCTCACTGCGACTAGCCATGTTCAATGCTATGTACATGTAATCCAATTATACAGCCCTAAATATTTTCAACAAACCACACCCCTTTCTGAAATGCTTCCTTGAATCTAAATTAAAACAAAAATAAATACCCTATCACTTGGGGAAAAATTTGTATATTTTTACCAAATGTTGCAAACTCATTTATGTAAATTTCCATTACCTACAATCAGTCACGTGATTTTTTACATCCAATGAATTTACGGCTAACTTGTAGACCAGTGTCCATAAGGAATTGTTTCTCAGTCTTTGGAATTCACGTGCAAACTGTAAGCTTTTTTATGTTCATTGAACTGTTGAATACATCAATGTCCTAAAAATAATCTTTGTAAAACCATACAGTGAATGAGGACGTTAGCCATTGAAAAATCAGATAGCTAAGAATATCTTTTTTTTAAATCATTTTTTTTAAATCAATCTCCCACGACCCAATCCCCACGATGTTTCAAAATGGTCCAAAACTTCTTGTAGTTTTCTTCTGACTGAATTTCTTTTCTGGAGGACAAGCTTACCCCTTTCAACTACAGTAAAACTAAGGTCGCAGTACTTTTTCCGGGCTGACTAGTCGATCATTAAAAACATCGGTCAAAGTCAAATCGTATTTCGGAGAAAATATCGCAAAATTCACAGCAATACAAGGTTTATGGGCTTATAATGGTAGGAATTTGGGATTTATATGATTGATTGATTATTTACTGTTTTACGTTCCACTCGAGAATATTTCACTCATTTATGGAGACGTCACCAATGCCGGTGAAGGGCTGCAAAATTTAGGCCTATGCTCGGCACTCAGGGCCTTTGAGCAGGGAGGGATCTTTTTCGTGCCACACCTGCTGTGACACGGGACCTCGATTTTTCCGGTTTCATCCGAATGACCGCCGCATTCAGTCGCCTCTTACGACACGCAAGGGGGTGCTGGGGACCTATTCTAACCCGGACCCCCACGGGTTTTGGGATTTATGAAAAAAATGTTTCCGGAGTCGCAGCACTACCTTTCTCATTATTCCTAGCGTCATTCACTGAACTCCCGGATTGCCTCTGTTAATCGTATGTTATCGCCAAGAACAACCACTACCGGCGACCTGATAAATAATATATTTTTTTAAAAATCGTCAAGAATTATCATCTAACGTCCTCAAACTAATTTTGGTCATATATAGAAAAACATTTTTTTAAATAAACTACCATTCATAAAAGCAATACAAGATGTAACTGACGGTATTTTTCAACCATCAAAATACACACCACAGGAAGTAGCCTCAGCTACCAACATCAAATAGTTCCTTTGTAAGCAGTTGATTATTTTTAAAAATTACACAAACTTTTGTAATCAAGGGTACAAGAATGTGAGGAAGTGAGAAAAATCGGGTCATGATTAAAAAAAAAAGTCTATGGAACTACAATGGTGTGATTCCTGCAGGTCTGCTCTCAAGCAATATTTTCTCGTTTCATCAAATCTTAAGAATTATATTAGTTATACCGATAGGAGTTGATGGTGATTGACGGTGAAAGACAACAATTCATGAATGAACATTTTGCTGATTTGACAGGTTCATTTGCTTCATATCCACTCTGATTCAATGAATTTATATATAAATTAGAAATTTATATCAAAATTAAGGATTATCTCCCTCAGGCATAGCTCTGATCCTTCGAAGTATTTGGCTCCAGTCTGTGGCACTACATTGTTCACTTTTTTAAAAGTTTTAACTTCATGTTTCGGATTTCCAACATTTCGGTTTGAGCATCACTGAAGAGACATAATTTGTCGAAATGCGCATCTGGTGCATCAAAATTGGTACCGTATATTATTTATAATATAATCAATCACAAATGCGGTAATGGGACGGATGAATATGAGTTACTATACCTACCTGGATTCTAAAACTTCACAAAACCCTTTATAAACAAAGATACATTGATGAATCCAGTAAATATTCTACCAGGCCCATACCTTTGCTCCTCCCGAAAATATTGACAAGCTATGGAAAACATCAGAGATATCGTGCCAAAACATATGCCATTTATAACAAGAGCCTACATGTTTTAACGGTCACCTGAGTATACAAGCCTGAAGGAGTCTCCCATTTGCATTTTTAAACCTCAACATGGAGTTTAATATGCATGATTCCTATTGAAATGCACATAAGAAGAAAAAAATGGAAGTTTGAAGCATAAAAATAATTTCAACGACCCTCATCTACAGAGGCTTTGAATTTAACAATTTTCGTTGAGGGCTTCTGTTTTTTCTTCTTTGTGTATTCGAATAGGAATATATGCATATGATAACATGTGGACAAGACTCCATATTAAAACTTAAAACGTAAATATGAGAATCCCTGTATGGTTATGATAATCGGGTGACCGTTTAGGCCAGTGGGCCTCTTGTCAATTTTCTTAATAAGTTGTTATGTTCTGTTGATGAATGAAAAGGCGAAGATAACGAACAGTGATCAATCTCGTAAGTCCCAAACAGAAGACAAAAGAAGAGTTGGGCAAACACCAGAGGTGGGATCATCCAGGTGCCTAGGAGGAATAAGCATCCTTTGAATCGATATAGACTCGTTGGCATCAGCGGATTCTTTGTGAGGAATCAAATGAAAATATTTGTTCAGATAGTCTAAACTGTTTAGCATTCGAGATATATCTCTATCCAACTCGTTCGATGTTCAGACTACAGGTACTCTAAGAATTCAAAAGGGATTTTGAAACGTAATGGCAATTTAAGAAAATATCCAATCACAATTTTGTCTTTCACACATTTATACTGTTTTGTCAATGTTCTGTTTTTCTTGGTCAATTTAAACTAACTGTAAATTTAATTACTGTTTGACGCGGAAGGAAACAACAATACTTGCTTTTCTTTACAATTCAACAGTTCCATTATTTTACCATGCGATATAACTGTACCTTCTAATAATGACTAAACATTTCATTTTTTCAGTAGGGGGTCCATCATGGCAACTAAGAACGACTTCAAATTGAACTTACAAGATTTATTTGAGAAATATGCTTGGAGGCGATTTAATGAGTCGAGAAGTTTTTTCCGCAGAATGGTCAACAGGCGTTCAAAATTCTTCATTGATGTGCGTTGGGGGTACATTGAATTCAAACATGAAACAGAAAGTTTCAAAGAGAGCGGATGCAGTAGATGTCACACCCGTCGAAAATTCTGTTTCTGAAGTAAGCGATGTTCAAGGAAAGGAAAAAGTGTCTGGAGACGTTATTCTGTATCAGTCCGAGTATGAAAATAGGACCCCAATGGCTCAAGAATATAATTTCAGTTCCACCAGAGACACGAAAAACTCCACAACGGTAGAACTACAAGAGAGCTATACAATAGGAGGGGAGTGTAGTCTTGAAATAAGCGTCCCGGGTGACATTGTGAACCTCGGGGCGGGTCTAAGTGGGTCACTGACCGTCACGGAAACCGAGACGGAGACTTTTGAGACAACCACGTCGTGGACGGTGGACACGAAAATTAACGTCCAGAAAGGGCACAAGGCCGCGGCCAAAGTCCAGGTGTCCGAGAGAAACTCCGTGGCAGACTTCGTGGTCAAAACTACAATGAAAGTGATAGACGGAAAGGAACTTTTGATAGCGATCCGAAGGGTGTCGGACGACAAACCAGTGCATATCGTAAGCGTACCGGATCTGTTAGACATATTCTACAAATTTGTGGAAAACAATCCCAATGTGAAAAGCGCTGAATATCTCGATATGTCAAGGAGTACTCCCCGCAAGCGCCATAAAGTTATAATATACTCACGTGGTACGTGTAAAAGCAAGTCGTGGAAGAACCAACACGTGGAGGTGCAGTCCGAAAGGATTCCCTCGTATTCATTTGAGGAGGAAGAATCTACCAATGAGCAATGAGATAAAGTCACATTCATTACTATTGTATGTAAACTAGGATTACATCTAACATGTAGTAATAAAGTATAAAACCTAGGGATTTCGCGCATAAATACGACATGCATGGAAATAATAAATTACAGTTTCTCACCTTCATACAATTGTGACTGATGAAAATGAACCTTGTGATAGTTTAGTATATCTACATACCAATGTGAATCCTGCCCCCACCACCACCACCGCCTCCAAAAAACAAGAGCAAGAGACTTTCAACTTGCTGAAACTATGTGTTAAGAAAGATATGATAAAGAGCATACAATAATACACTGTGAGTTTGAACATATAACGTATAAAGTACATTACGAAAATTATGTTTGTTTCAGGTCTACTCAGAGAATAAAGCATTATAACAAGAGGTTCGTGAGCCACATCGCTCACCGGAGTGACATTTCTCCTGCCGTTGAAAACAAATTCACCCAATATTGTGGTTTATGCCCCAAAAGATCATGACATAACTCATTATGAAGACATATAACACAGACATTGCTCAGCAATAATATCATCAACATGGCCTTGCTGTTTTGTTTCAGAAAAGGAACACAAGGTCTTACATCTTGGTATATGGAATTAAAGATTTTGCCATAAGAAATCTATATATAAAATATTAAAGCTGTATCTTAAGAGTCATTCTTTGTAAAAACCAAAGAATTTGCAGAAGTTGTTCAAACACACGACTCGGATATATATATTTTTTTAAATTATGAGCATACTCAGGTATCTTATTGTGAATAACAACTTAGTTTATGATTTTGAGTGATCGTTGCCATGGCATCCAGACCTTGCCTAATATTGGCCATTTTGGAAGGCCCGATTTCATCAAGTATTACATATTTAATCCCCATATTTCTTTTAAATAAAAATTGAGAATGCTTTCAACTTTAAATTATGTTCCGAAATGATAAAAATAATCAAGATTCGATTACATTCGCTCAAGTATTAAAACTTGGTAAAAGTCTAAAAATAGCCAATTTTGTGTTTTTTCGTCAAGTTGAAAAACGCCATTTGACCCCCATTTCGTTTGGATTTATCTCATTATTCCAAGATAGGTTTTTAAAAAGAATTATTTTTTCTTGAAATCTATACTAAAGTCTCTCACATCATATAGAGTCCTAAGATGTGTATTTCAGAATATTAGGAAAATGTCCCAAATCCCGAATTTCCTCGTGTATAGATTTGAGATTGTCATCAATGATGGAATATTTCATATGATTATTTAACTCTGGAGAGAATATTTTGTGTGTGAATGGACATCATCCTTTATAAATGAGTTGATGATAATACAAAATATGGTTTTTGGGAGAAATGATAAAGACATTTTTAGAAATCATTCAATAAACATATTTATCTTACAATACAAACAATATTTGTCACAAAATTTAAAGAACAAATATTTTCACACACACACAATTACATACACAGTTATGTATATACCTACACACACTAATTGCAAATGGCTGCACTCCTATCTTTTATATATTTATAAATTAAGGGGTGGGGATGGTGGTGGTAATTATACCTGTCTAATACGTTTTGTCCTCTCATATAATATTGTTTGCTTGTTAGGCTTCAAACGTGTTACATATTACATGATTGCTATTGCAAGGCCAGGAGAAAACCAATACACACAAGGAAAAACTAGAAATATTGCGAGTAAAACTCAGAAAAGATACACCTGCCCCACCCCACCTCACCCCATATGGTGTAATGGCAAAGTCCATGGGTTGTTTTTGTTTGTTTTTTTGGGGGGGGTTGTTTGTTTTGTTTTTTTTGGAAACCCCAAAAATATAATAATACCATATTTGTATAGCACCCTTTTCATACAACATGTACGCTCAAAGGTGCTTTACAATGCATATATAATAATTATATAATAATACCATAAAATCACCAAAATAAGCTTACTATTAAATCGATGACAAGGTGTTTATTTGTTTGTGGTTTTTTGGAGTATTTTTTCTGAAAAACAAGATACAATAAATACGCTAAATTAAAACATAAGAATAAACATCAGTTTTAAAGCATGTTGAAATGGTAATCATATAGGATCATATAGGAGGTGCAAAAAGGTATAATGCAACACAGAATCCCTGAAAGTGTCATTGAATTTTGATCAGTGGTTTACTAAAAGTAATGGATAGGAGGTGGGCATGCAAACTCCAACCCCATCCCCCAATAAGGTATGATGGCTGAAAGTTTCATAGAATTCAAAAACAATCATTGGGATCAAAATATAGATTAAGGAGGAGCATAATGTCATCATGTAACAAATGATCCCTAAAAGTTTAAGAGAACAAACGGACATACGGAGAAATGAATGAACAGTATCACTATATGAACCCCGCCTCAATTTGCGGGGGTCATAATAAAGGACTGTTTGCCATTGTCCACATTAACAATGTTATATACAAAATTGTGACTTAACAGTTATATGAAAAACATATCCATTTTTAGATATACAATATTGTGCTTTAATAACAATTCTTTGAAATATATATCTATTTCAGATATACAATATTGTGACTTAATAAATATATCCATTTAGATATACAATATTTTGACTTTATAACAGTTATTTGAAATATGTATCCATTTCAGATATACAATATTGTGACTTAATAAAAGTTATTTGAAAAATATATCCATTTAGATATACAATGTTGCGACTTTATAACAGTTATTTGAAGAAAAAAATATCAATTTCAGATATACAATATTGTGACTTAATAAAAGTTATTTGAAATATACATGTATATCCATTTCAGATATACAATACTGTGACTTTATAACAGTTATTTGAAAAATATATCCATTTCAGATATACAATATTATGACCTAATAACAGTTATTTGAAAAATATATCCATTTAGATATACAACACAGTGACTTTATAACAGTTATTTGAAAAATATATCCATTTTAATAAAAGTTATTTGAATAACAAATATTACATAGTGACAATCAAACACTGAATAGAATGACATTGAAATATATGTAACAATGTTTAAATCATACTTGAAGTCTTGTTTGCCCAACTCTTGTTTTTGTATTCTATTTAGGATGTATTCTATTTAGGACTTACGAGATTGATCACTGTTCGTTATATTTGCCTTTCTATTTGCTGACAATGCCTTCAAGGGTCCTTGAATGGTCAATAAAATATCATTGTCCTGTACATATATGTACTTACTAATTACAATATAGCTTGACTGGTTACAAGTTACCATAAACAGGTGTTAGATTTTTTTTTTTTTTCATAATAAATGTTAAAGTTTACAATATAAGGACAGAAACATACATTTTTTAAAATGTAATTTTTTATAGTGTTACATAGCTGCCACTGATTTACATTGTTTTAGCTTACAAAACTTCACCTCTACAAGCTTATATCAAAATTGGACATTTCAAAAATTCCATTAATCATAATGGCTTTGGTAACATTTCCTTTGTTTTTTTTAAAGGAACAAGTAGGTCATCATTGTATTCATTAATTATCTTTGCCCTCATTTTACTGATTTCTGTTTCTTTCCTGGCCTCCCATTCATCAATTTCAGCCATTTTGTTTTCCCTGCTCATTCTTGAGAAGAAGGGGGTTATCTGCTGTACTGAAAGAATTTCGTCGTGGGAAAAACGTTTTGTACCATCTCCCATTCTTTCATATAGCATGGATTCAGGGAGAAGAAAGGGATCTTTTTTCCCTGTTCGAAGTCCAACATTATTTTTTTCTACCAAAAAATCTCTCTGATTTTCATTAAATCTCATTGTACGTCTAGCCTCTTTCAGTGCCCAACCTAGAGTCAAATCACTTTCTGTGACACGTGCCTCCGTATCTTCAGTCAAGGACAATTTCAAGTTTAGGCAATCTGAATTTGATATTTTGTTAATATATTTCCGTTTGGTTACATCACCTATTGAGCTGGAATTCAGTTCAAATTAAAGACAACATTTTTCAGTTAGGAGATGGTTGGAAAATCCCTCACTAGATCCAAAAGCCTCAATGCATCCCTCATTTGTACACTGAAAATCTGTTCTGATTTGGGATTTCTGGTGATCCTTGTTCCAAGGAAACCAATGTCCTCTGTCAATGGCAAGTATCCAATACTAGGAATAGCAGCATTTGGGATTAATAAACCTACAAAGTAAACTTGCATTGATAAAATAACTTGATCAACATAAACTACATACTTATTTCTTTTATTACATTCCATTATGATAAACAAGCAAACAGAGTAATTTATATTCAAATTAATGTCAAGAAAGGCTGTGCAGATGTGTGATAAAAAGATTTTATTCAATGTAAAGGCACAGATAACGAACAGTGGTCAATCTCGTAGTCCTAGATATAATACAAAACAAGAGTTGGGCAATCACGGACCCCTGGACACACCAGAGGTGGGATCAGGTGCCTAAGGAGAGTAAGCAATCCCCTGTTGCCGGTCACACCCGCCGTGAGCCCATAGTCTGATCAGGTAAACGGGAACATCCGTAGTCAAATCAGTGTTGTGAAAAACGGCTTAACAATGGCTATGAAACACATCAGACAGCATTTGACTCAATGATAGGTCATATTGATAATACTAAAATTGTTATAACGACCAAGATTTACGAAATTAGCTGCCTTTAAACGTGACTGTTGAAAACCCCTGCAACAACAACTTGTCTGCAAGTAGCTTGCCTCGATTCAAAAAACTGATCGTACGCAGAACAAGCTCTTGCGTATCGAATAAGTTGAGAGACATACAACCATATGCAGGTGATGATGGAATATTGTACATAATATGGGAAGTTGACGATGGAGAAGCTGAAATTCGTCCCGTTTGTTCATAAGTTGAGTAGTTTAGTTTGCCGTTAATGTCATTGTCAATAAAATATCCAAGTACGAAGCAGACATGGAAGACTTTGTGGTGTCCTTATTTCTAGTTCGTTGGGATATATTGAATCGACATATGAATGAAAATCATAAATTATTGATGGATAAAATCATCGTCAATAAATCGAAATGTTGAATTAAAGGCCACCGCTAGAGATTTCTTTTTTCATGTAGAAGCTTTTGAATGAATTCTGCCTCATAAGAATATAAAATAGGTCAGCTAATAAAAGGAGCACAATTAGTGCCCATTGGAATTCCAACAGACTGTTGGAAGACCTGATTGCCAAAAACTACCAAAGATATTGGTCAATGAGGAACTCCAGCATTGCTTTAAATATAACTTCAGAGTACTTGTGTGTCAGAATCGGAGTGGAGTTTAACAAAATAATTTTTTGAATGCTGATCACTAGATAAGAATATTTCCTTTTTCCATTTTTGTTAAAGAAGCAACTGTCTATAATGTTACAAAGCCTTGTCTTTAATTTATTGTGCGGGATGGTCGTGTAAAGTGTTTGAAAAGTCATATGTTTTGATGTTGTTGATATGTGAAAGGTTCTGAGATTTCAAATTCACTAGCAGTTCTTTAGAGTTTTTTAGAATCCACATTTGATTTACACCACTTCTTGCATATGTAGTTTCACCAATACTTCTGAAGTTGCTCCTGACAGCTGTCATATTTTCGTGCAGGAGTAAAGACAGGGCTTGGTGGAACATTTACTAGATCCAGCAATATATCTTTGTTTGTAAGGGGTTTTATGAAGTTTTGGAATTCCAGTATAGTACGTAGTTCATATTCTTCCGTCCATGACTGGTTATTAAAAGTGTTTAAAACTGAAGCATGATTTTGAAGAATTTCGTCTTTTGAAAGAGCAGTAGGAGTGTAAGTACGTACCAAATGTGGAGTTAATACCAAGTTCGTTTAAAAATGCAGCTTGTAGTAATGAGCCTTACAGACAAAAACAATATTGTTACAAGCTTTGTCGGCTGAACCAGAACATATTCCTCATGTAAACCTATCTATATCATTGATCACATTCGGTTTACGAAACACAGAAGATAGATGGTACGGACTTGGTACGTATATGTCTAATACGGGATTCAACATTTCTTTTATACTTTTAATCCATTCTGATAAAGGTATCAAGTTTTCTTTTTCATATTTGACCCATCGTCTGCCATCGTCTGGCATAATCTTCGACAGAATTCATAATGGAGATGAAGTTCTGTCGCCAATTAAATGACCGAGGTTCTCTGAATTTGGGACCTTTTGAGAATAAGTGATCTTAGATCCTCATTTTCAACTATATTTACATCACCTGTAATGACATGTCCAGCTGGACTGTAGTTGAAAGAAGAACAAGAGCAAGTGGGTGGATTAAAGTATAATATTGTCAATATTCTAGGCACTGCATAGTTTGCTTGTAGTTGAACAGCTTGGATGCAATCGTGGAAGTATATTTGTAGGAAATGCAGGGTGGAGACTTGAATTGAAAATATGCAGGAATTACAGGACTGAACTTTATTATGACGAAGAAGTTGCTTATGTTTACGGCATCTATCTTCCTATTAGTGAATTTCAGTTTAAGGAACCGGCGGCAAGATTCGGAAGGAGTACTATCCGTAATCCGCGGTGGTTTAAAGAGCCTGTGATGGGCAACATCCATAATCATAGCATTCAGCCTATATTCTGGTGTTGAAAAATCCAAGTGTAGACTAGCTTTTGCATCTTCTAACAACTTGTTCAAAACTCTCAATGGAACAGAGTAAAGTTAGTGCGGATGTGATGTGGACCTAATTGTTGGCTGACGTAAGGCAAAAGTGAGTGAAGGTGACATCTTGTATGTGTGCTTTTGATATGAACGATGTCCATGACTTCGTTTACGTCTTTGTGCATTTGGAAAAAGTCTCATCACATTCACATTATTTCCCATTGGACTAGTCAAATTTCCTACATTTTGTATATTATCATTGCATCCATATGGAAATGCAGTGCCCAGCGTCTTGATCCAGTGATCTTCTCGTTGTCTCCACGAAAAGGGGTACTTAAAATGGATTGTTTGTATGATGAAATTTTTTCTAAAATTCTAACTTTCAATGACAGGATGGAATTGGTCAGGGGAATTAAAATGTTGTACAAAAGTTGGTTTCCACCATTATTAATTGAAATCTATGCCCCGATATTCTTTTGTTGAGTGACCCTTCGTTTCCCAACATAAATCAAACCACAGAGGGTACACTCAATTGCGTAGACAACATTAGAAGATTTACAGGTCAAATCTTCGAAGGTTTTGGTACAGAATATTGGTCAAATTGGCAGTTTTGGCCATGTCCCTAGGTTTTGCCCACGTAGAAGTTTTCGATGATATTTGATTAAGTTTCTAAGAAATTTTAAAAAACTGTATATCTACCTGAGCCAATACCATATGCTTTCCAAACACGTATTGCCTCCTTCCTCAAATGAAAAGTTACGAGTATGAACTGATGACTGGAATGGGCTTGAATGTTGTCTTTTGTGAAGCGATGTTCGATACACTACTCTGTACTCACATTATTTGCTGTTTTCTCAATTACCTATAATATAGAGAATAAATAATATTGTTGTTTCTAATATTTTTTACTCTTATTTACAAATATGCATCCTATAGACTTGTACAGTATTATTTTGATACATTTCATCAATGAGAAAATGATCCCAATACCAAACCTCTTTTATGATGGCTGTAAGCTCATCATGTCCTTGATTCACAAAGCGACGGATAGCTGACTTCAAAGTTGCCCCAGTCCTATCGCATGGCCTTTTTCCTCCTTTGTGCCTCGGACAGAAATGTAGGAGCTGACTTTGCCATATGAGTTAAGAAGGACCATCATCTCCGTAGACTTGCATGTACAACAGCCTGCATTATCCGACCAGACATGGAAAGAGGTTACTGCTGCATCAATAGATTGAATGCTGTCCGTCATATTGGTAATTATGGCTGCAGTAGTTATGCTGTCCTGCGAAATTTGACTCTGCAAAATGTGCACAAACCCTAAACTTTCAATATTTCTGGCAGTTTTGTGGAAAGTCATTGTAATGTGCCAATTTAAACTACGCTTCCCGAATCACTCACTTTGATCCTCTCTGTATTTCCTAGGCAAGTACTTCATAGACCAATCACAAATCAACAGCACTTCATTGGATCCCATTGCGTTCAAAAGATCAGATTTCGCTGCATCTTGGTTTCTGCATCGAATAAGGTGACATTTCAGATTTGTGATACTTTGCGCTGCATTTTGGAGTCTGAAGTGTGAATCAGCCAGTCCATGTTTGCTGGAACATTGTATGGTTGTCATTAAATAAGATATTGCATCCTTCATTTGTCCACATGTGACACACGCCCGATCATGAGAATGTTTGCAGTTGGTCTGTCCAGTACTGATCAGAAAACACTTGCTCTACTGACATGCCAACATGTACAAAATACATGTGCAGGTAAGCCCCTTTTTATGAAGTAAACATTGATTAAATTTGATACCTTTAAATCTGTGCGTAGATTTTGTTTACACCGCAGAAAGAGGGCTTAGATTTTGTTTACACCGCAGAAAGAGGGCAAAGAAGTCTTTTAGCTCCTGTTGACGTATAACGTGGAACTTCAGAAATTCCAACAAGGTGTCCAAGTCGACCCGGGTAATTCCGCACGTTTTTGGTCGTGTTGTTGGATAAATGTTAATAAAAGGGCATACTAGTGGCTGTAGATGTTTTTTATAACAGGGAAATAATTTATCGAACCAATGATATCTTAATTTACATAACTGGACGTTCACAGTAATGACAAGATAAGTTTGATGCAAAGCATCAAATCGGTCGCTAAAATTTTAAATATTCTGAATTATTTCCAAAGAAACATACAGAAACGACCAACATGCTCGAGACGAGTTGTCTCCGATAGTTACTCCACGCCCTTCTACGTTGAAATCCTAAATCCACCCATGATTAAGTCAAATTGCAGAGGCGAAGTTGAATG
>CAJDSM010006045.1:0-13137 GCA_903981925.1 Ostrea lurida | reverse complement strand
AAAACTATTACTGTAACAAGAAAAGTCTTAACTAGGATATGAAGCGCGGATGATCTCAAGAAGTAGTTTCGCGACGGAAGTCTGTCTACCAAACGGGCGTTGATAAAGCTATGGGGTTTATCAAAATTGCCAATATATACCACCCGAGTAATGATTTATAAAAAATACGGAGCTCCTGTATTGTTCTGAGTGCCAAAAGTGGTCCGAGACTAGACAAGAATGTCCGTATAATTGGTACTGTACCCCTTACTGGTATCTTTCTACGAGTTTGATTGTGACATCGCTGGGCAGATCTGATCCACACAACGAAGAAAAAAAAATCAATGAGTAGGTAACATAAGACGCAGCGTGGAGGTATTTGGAGGAAACTACATCATTCACAACAAACACGGTTAGAGATAAGTCTCTGTACAGCGGCAGTGAGTTGTTGTACGATGCCAATCATGATTTTCAATCATACAAATACTGTTTTGAATTAAGGAATATGATTTTGATGCAATGTCAATTGGAATTGTTGGAACATATCGGTACATGCTTGTGCCCTTTGTTTGCAGCAGATTTGATAGATATACGCGCTGATGCAATCATACCATTTAAATATATTTTTTTTCTCGCAAGAATAACTGTTTAACCAACTGAACTTATGTAATGACCCTTTTCATGCCCTGCAATTGGACAGTTTAACGTTGATTCAGCAAAACTTTAGCATGCTAGTTCTATGTGTAGAAATGCAACGAGAAATATTAATTGAAAGTGTTGATATTTTGCGTTTGGATGGCACGTATAATAGTATAAGTATTTCTATTGATTTAACTACGACGCATGATCATGATATGGCTTAGATATAAATCGAAATGCATCGATAGTTTGACGCATGTGTTTTATTTACAGCACTATTATGTAGTGTAATTGTTGCCCTTGGGAGAAGGTTTATACTAGGATATGTCTGCTTGCATTAAATCCTATTCATAAGTATATTGATAAAATATATCATATTTGAGTCAATGCCCAGAGCACTAAATTACACAAGATACTATAAAATATATACATACCTCTGAACCAGTACCTAATTATGATAAATTTCACAAACAATGCGATGATATAATTAAATCAGTGGAGATCTTATTCTGAATGAAAGTGGTGCATTGAAAAATGATTACAATATACCAAACCTATTCAATTTATAGAGACGAGAAGTTATGAATTCATTGTCTCTTCATTGGGACGCAATTGCACCGAGTGCGTCTTGCGCATGGTCTCGACGCAAAATTTAACGCAATGTAAAAAACGTGAAGTCTATTTATGCCTTGTAATATGGCAATAACACCTTAATAGTTTATTAAGAATTGGCCACGTGATTCCAATTTCGAAAATCGTAAATTGCATATGTTATTATATTTCATTTTTGAATTTAAGGTTGTGCTCATTATATTAAAAAATTCTACCGTTAATTCACAAAGAGAACAGACTTTATTTAGCTGTCTTGTAATTGACAGTACAAATATAAGCTGATGTGGTTTGACTCAAATATAATTAAAAATAACGAGCGTATAACAACGAACCAATCATTTCAAGCTGTGCTGCGTCCAAGTGTATTTACTCCCGCATCCCATTGTAAACTTCTTGTGAAAACAATGTAGCGATATGCTTGACACTTTGAGTAGGATAAGAATACAGAGTAATGTCAAGCATATTGATTTGATATTTAGATACATTAAGCAATTGTTGTCTGTGTAAAGGAAATATATTTGACCAACCGTTGACGTTTATTGACTTTTACAACACTATACATTAAAAACTCAACAACGACATTTCAATATTTGGCATTGCTAAAGTGCCACAATCCTCTGCAATTCTGGTAAACCACTTCTGACGGAAACTATTGTAAACTTCTAATCAATTTTTCGAAATATAAAGCTACTAAATCGATAATCAAATCACAGATTGTATTGTACATGAATTCGCTGCCAGCAACAGCATCTTATGGGTTTTTTTTCGAAAAGGGGAGGTCAAAGGAGATTGATGTGGGAGGGAACAACAACCCGAACAGAGCACAAAAAAAGAAAAAAACAATTAATGTGCAACAACTACTGCACAATTTGGTAGGTGTGGTTGGAAGTTTCGTTATTTTTCCCCATGGTTTGTAATCTTTATAACAATATGTGATTATTCAATGAAATGTACATGGTAAAAAGACATTTTACTTCGAGGCGATGGTCAGCCTCTTTTTGCTTTTTTTCGTTGTTCAATACTAATGATCCAAAAGAGATGGGTAGGGGCAACACATTTGCTCTAGGGAATTATCTCTGGCAGATCAGGGTCAATCCGACCGTGCAGAAGGTGTTGACTGTAGGGGGCTTTAATTTCTTCGGGGTTAAATCTTCACGGATGTTTTATTTTGCGGATTCCAGGGTGGTTTAGATTTTCGCTGATAGTAACAAGGATTATTGAATTAGACACCACACACTAAATAACCTGAACAGAAATCGCGGATGATTTATTTTCAACATCGCTTAATGTAATTGCGAACAAGCGAAAATAAACCCACGCGAACTGTTTCCGATTTACGAACGTTCCAAATATGCTCCTCTCTCTCTCTCTCTCTCTCTGCTCGTCTCTCGTCTCGTTCTCTCTCGTCTCTCTCTCTCTCCGGAAGACGGGGAGATATGAAATCCATACTTATCATCCTTAGGTTAGGACATCAGGTTACTTAAACTGATCAATTCAGTATTTATTCTCCATGTAAGAAAATATAACCACGATTACATCTTCTTTTTAACTCGAGGCAAACTACTTACCACGACAAAGTTGCTTGTTCGCAGGGGTTCTCAACAGTCACGTTTACAAGGCAGCATTTCGTACAATTCTATGGTCGTCTGATAACATTTTGTAGATTTACGCATATGACCTATCCATTGAGTCGGCAAATGCTGTCTGACGCTGTGTTTCATAGCCCTTGTGTAGACGCCGTTTTTCACACACTGAGTTGACGCAAGCCGGACGTTCGTTTACCGATGAAGACACTTGGCTCACGGCGGGTGTGACGCGGTCAACCAGGGATGGGGCTTGACTCCTCCTGAGGCACCTGATCGCACCTACCTGGTTTGTCCAGGGTCCGGTTGAATGCCCAGGCTTGTTTTGTGTATTCTATTAGGACTTACGAGATCGGGATCACTGATTTCTGTTATCTTTGCCTTTACACTCCTTCAGCAAATACAAGCTTCCATTCAAAGAACAGAATCCGTCTACATACTGTTCCCTTGGTGTATAACAATGATTTCCAACCTTTTGAATACGAAACATTCCAGTCATTTTTACCTCGCTTTCTAGAACAACTCTCACTGTTACCTCGACAGTCCAATTTCTGTATCACAGTACTGTGATGGTGCAGTCACACCGCCAAACACGCACGGTCGCGTAGAGTTACGGTGGCAGGCGGCAAAGTACCAATGGGGCGATGCGCCCCCGGTTGCCAATACATGTCTAAAAATGACGATCTACAGATTAATAAACAACGTCATAGCATGTTTGTAAAGTAAATAGCGCTGTACGTATCATTTTGCTCATCCAACATCCAACTGAAGAACAATACTCCAACTACTTTGAGAATGAGTGTAAAACAAATTAAGATTTCATCAAATTTTATTGGAAGACTGTTATTAGTAATGAAAATGACACGTCGGGCATACCTTACAGTAGAAATTGTCGTACCATACTATTATGATGACCTTGCTGAACGATATAGACTTTTATATTCATACCGACACATTCGTTTTCCAACTTGCTTATAATCTTTTACAACATCCTGGGAGTCGTTTTAAAAGTAATGACTATGTCACAATAATAAGCCAATGTGCATTAATCGCTCCGTGCACCGATTACCTAAACCCAGGAGTGTTGTATGTTAAGTGAACGATAGGAAGAGCACTCGCCCATCGGACAAGGATACTTACCCACAGGCGTGGCACAGATGGCGTTGTGGTCCCCTACCAGATTTCGACACGATGAGATTGTAATCATGTACAATATATGTAGAATGATTAGATATATCAGCGATGTCATTTTCAGGTCATACACATACAATGTATATAATCAAAAGTTCATCATCACATTGCTATCAAGTCATGTTTCCGCAATAAAGAATTTTCTCATCACACTTAGTGTAGATTTCCTGTAAAAAAAAAAAAATCACAGCCCGATCGATCTGACATTGCGAATTTTTTTTTATAAATTGTATAATCAAATTGTCGATTTCAAAATATTATTTTCTTACGCAAGTTCCATACAATCTCTTGCATTACATAGTGCTTGTATTCCTCGCTTCCTCTCTGATGTTACGGATTCGATGCCATGTCAAATTTAAGATGTTTATCATGGGTAAATTGCGTAAGAAAATAATCTTTTGAAATAGGTACTGGAACTGTTGTCGTCGATGTTCGACCTATCCGTCCTAATCAGGAGTTTTCTTTTCTGCATGGCAACGATTTATCTGGTGCAAAAGAAAATCACTGCCAATGACGTGTGCAATGGTAAAGACGACGACTTATATTCGGTCTATTCTGTTACAAGATCGATGACCATAAGAAATTGAGACTGACCATGTTCAACCCCTTAACACGGCCGATTCACCTCAGTGACATTCTGTTTAAATTTGATGACAGTTCCATGGACACAGACAACCATATTACAACGAGTCTCTACTTAAAATAGTACTGATAATGATTCCATGCTCAGTAAGAATATGGGAAAGAGACCCACAGTAGGGAGCAGTTATTGCCCGAATAAAATAACGACCCCGATAATATATATCCAACATAGCAAGTGGGCACTGCCTCAAGAAAAGGCCACCAAAGTTGGTGGATATTTTTTCACGAAAGATTGGATCCTTAATGCAAAAAAAGCGACAACCGATACCCCCTTCTCGAATGAAGCATGCTGTGTTGTTGATCAACCCCAGTGATATATCGGAGGGACATCTTGAGTTCATCCCACGATACACTTCCATGAGAGGTATTAAATTTAGTTTAGCAAGACGTGTAACAGAATTGTGAGTCATTTCCATTGACCAAACTTGAGAAAGGTTGTTTCCGTATTTTGCAAGTCGTATCATGTTTGTCAGATGAGAGGTAATTTTAATTCCTATATCAAACCCATTCCAGCTTTTGAAGAACCATTTTATTATGTATTAGTGGAATGAATAAGATCTTCGCCTAAACTGAAGTCAGAGAATTAATACTGAATGTTCACTCAACTTCCTATTTTGCTTGTGGAAGTTAAGGAAAGGATCATAGTTAAATTTTTTCGTAAGTTTCTTAAATTTACAGGAGCGCCTAAGGCTATTCAGTTAGATGAAGGTTCAAATTTTATGTCAGTGTGCTTTCTACAGGTCATGCATCAGTTATGTGTTAAGCAACTTATCAACCCAAGTCTTAAGAGGCTGGGCGATTCAACATTCTCAACAGACCCTTTACATTATGATGATATCATACAACTACAAACACATGGATGTTGCAGGAGTTTCAACAGTCACGTTTAAAGTCATCATTTTGCAAATTGTATGGTTGTTAAAACGATGTACTTTGCCTATGCAATATGCCTTTTGGTTAAATACTGTCTGATGTAGTTCATGCAAATTATTATAGGCGCTTCTTTCAACACTGATTTTTACAACATATTAATCCGTTTACTGGATCAATACAATTGTCACACGGCGGGTGTGACTAGTCGACAGAGGGTGTTTACTCCTCCTAGGCACCTGATCCAACTTCTGGTGTATCAAGGGATCCGTGTTTCTCCAACTCTTGTTTTGTGTTCTGTATGTGGCCTATGAAATTGATCACTGTTCATTATTTTTACCCTTTTATCATTAGCAGTATGATAACAGCAACTCACAGCTTAGCATTATTACAAAAAGCGGATACCTACAACCTCTTCATCGTAAATTTTCCATATAAATGTATGTAGGAATATTCCATGATTATGAACTGCATATAGCTGATTCAATACGCGAGAGCATGTTCTGCGTATGATCTATTTGTAAATTTAGACAGCCTACTGAAAACAAGTTGATGTTACAACATTCTTGTTTAAGGTCAGTATTTCGCAAATTATCAACCTAGTTTGCTAGTACCTGCCATGAAAGAAAATATATGGTACCGATCAGCCAAGTACATGTACCTCAACAATCACTTGATTCAAGTCGAGTCAAGTGATTGCTGGGGTACTTGGCTGATGGGAGCAGAATATTTTCTGTTAATGTTAAGGACGTTGTAGGCTGAGCTTTTGAAACAGTTGCGCAGGATGCCATCACTAAAGTTTCTGGTTCAATGCTGACCCATCAGTGCAACATAATTACACATTTACAACGGAACCCTGTCCAGTTGAACTATTTTGTGTCAATTCAGATTTTTGAAAAGGGTTTGATTGGGACTATATTTTGTGGCGGAAGATTGATTAATCAAAAAGGCATGATTTTACAAGTCAAATATCCCCAATATACCTTCTTATTTTATACCCCTTCATTCATATATTACAGTTTTAAAATTAATGAATACAAGTAATGAGACTTGGAATTAGTTCAAAATATTGTTATTTATATTTAATTGTTTGTTGAGGTATTTTTCGCAACAGATACATATTCTTTAAAAAGTCCAATTCAATTTACTCGAAAATTCTGTGCAAAAATCATAATTTTGACCAAAAGTAATTTTAAAAAATTTGACCGAAAATCCTTCTACTTTTTAAAGTTCCATTTTAAATTTTGAGCAAGAATCTGAATATTTACGTGAATTTTAAAGAAATTGAATTCAAACTCCTAAAATGGTGTTTTTTAAACTCCCCTCTGAAATTCGATATCATGCGTTTTTTCCGAATATCAAAGTGCAAAAAGGTCATTATTATTATTTCCTTACAAGTATAAATCTTTTTTATATCTGTATGTTAAGAAGACATTATTATGTAATCTATTTCATTTGATGATTGATTTGTATTCCTTATGTTTTGTTTACACCAACAGAACGAATGGAGTTTAAATGAATAAATCTTGAAAGCAATTTTAGTGGCAAAAAGGTCATGTTTAAAACACGTAGCTCGAAAACAAGCATGAACCCAAATTTTTCTTTTTGATTTCCTGATCTCTTTCAATGTAGAAAATCGAAAATACACTTCCCAAAAAATTGACATCACTTTAAACCTCACCCTAGAACCTCTTTAAGCCGTTCTTTACACTCTGATCTTGATTGCAGGTTACTCCGTTTATTTGATCGAGGTATAAAATCCACGGTGGGTGTGACTGGAAATGGTTATTCTTCCTTGGTACCTGACCCCTGATCCGTATTTTCCCAATTTCATATTCTATTGATATAGGATTTATGAGATTGGTCAAAAACCTTTCCAATATCAGTAATATTTGCATATCATTGCTATGAATATACAGAATGCACTTCGGTTATTTTATTACCCCAACAGTCCTATAAAAAAAATGAAAACTTTTTTATTGAGAAATGAATCGTAAGCAAAGAAAATTCTTCTTATTTTGTATAACAGCAACCTCTATCTAAGTAAGTAAATCATTTATTGTAGTCTCATATACATTTTTTCATAAACATTTTGGTTTGGAATGAGTCAATCTCGGGAAACACATCCACATTGTGTGCATGTTTTCAGTTAAACATTTGAATATCGTTCTGATGGATACTTACATACAAGTTGTTGTTGCAGGGCTTTCAACAGTCACGTTTAAAGGCAGCATTTCGCATATTATGTGGTCGTTATAATAAGAATTTAGGTTACAAGTATGACCTACATCGAATCAAATGCTGTCTGATGTGTTTCATAGCCATTGTTAAGCCGTTTTTCACAAAACTGATTTGGCTACGGATTGTTCCGTTTACCTGGCTAACGGCGGGTGTGACCAGTCATCAGGGGATGCTCAATCTTCCTATGCACCTGATTCCACCTCTTGTGTGTCCAGGGGTCCGTGTTTGCCCAACTCTCGTTTTTGTATTACGAGATTGATCACTGTTCGTTTTCTTTGCCCTTTCATATCTGAAAATTGTCCTTTGGTTCTTTAGTTGATTTTCACAACCCGAGAGTCCCAAACTGATAAAAAACACGCATTTTTAAAATTCTTTATTGAGAAATGAAACGTAAGCAAACTACATTTTTTCTTTGTTTTGTATAACATCAATGTGAAAAATCTATATCTAAGTAATAGGTAAAATCATTCTTTTAGTGATATATGTATATCATTTTTCATCAATATTTTATCATGAAAAACAACCACTTATTATATTGTTTGCCTCCGCCAAGGAGATTATAAAACAGGAAGTGTTTATTTGTTTGCGGATTTGTATGTTAGCAACTCCATGCAAAAACGTATGGTCAGGTCGCTTTGAAAATTGGAACACTGATGTATGTTTGTTTTAGAAAGTTCCCTTGAAAT
The DNA here is from genome assembly GCA_903981925.1 of Ostrea lurida. Lineage (NCBI taxonomy): Eukaryota > Metazoa > Mollusca > Bivalvia > Ostreida > Ostreidae > Ostrea > Ostrea lurida. The sequence continues at coordinate 4,694 of CAJDSM010006045.1, read as the reverse complement.
TTTGGTGGCGATCAAGATCCGGATCCAGAAGACTTAAAATGTATGTAGCCATGGCAAAGGTCAAAAATCTCTGATTGCTCTTTTAAATGCATTGATTTACATTGTCGATTTATTGCAATTTGTCATTTTTCCATGGTAACATTTTTAAAATTACAAATTGAACTCCTGCTCATAAATGTGTATCAATAACGTTTTAATTCTTTTTTGGATAACGATCGGAAACTTACATGCGAATCAAAGAAAAAAGTTAATAAATTGAATATTTTTTGATCTGAAATTCTTGCTTTCTTGAAAAGATAAAGATAAAAAGATCCTTCCTTGCATCGAAGCTTTAAAAGAATAAACCTGTGGTCGCTATATAGATCATATACACTGCATAATGCTACAGACAATCCAAAGGAGCTTGCAAGGCGGAAACAAAACATTTAGTTGTCTCCTTTGTCAAAACAAATTTACCGGAAGTAAGATAAAGTACACGGAGTGCATGGGTGTATTCTCTTTGTTCTTTAAAGTTATACGGCTATAATTTCGGGGGTATAAATTATAAATATAATAATGTTAATTATCTTCTTTACTATTAAACTAAAGGAGTGAAATTTTCTAGCCGACTTGCCGCTAAGCCGATAATCATCAAAACTATTATGTAATAATAGATGACTGGTACATGCAGTGTATAATGAAAATTCGTATAGGAATTTATTTTGTTTTACATTGATTAGGTAAGAAATCTAAAATATCCTTGATCCGATTTGCAAGTTATTCAGGTAGGTTACTTTTTTCATATTTTCAAAACATGCGCGTAGCCACACAAACGACAGCATATTGCAGGGGCGGATCCTGAATTTTTTAAAAGGGGTTCTACAATTTTGAATTTATTTAGCAATCATTTTGAAAAAATGGGGGGGGTGACGACTCATCAAAACGTTTATAACAAAGACGTTTATAGCATAGATAAATATCCTTCTCGAACGCAAGCTGCAATGACGACCTATTATGTTCCCCACATTTTGACTCCATTGCTATGTAACAATGGCTTTTCAGTGGAAACCGATATTGACGAAATCAGCATAGACTTGAAATGTTGTTACTTATTACTTACTTTTCCCCAATATACATTCGTTTACCCTTTTCAAAGCAAGCCGAATAATGCTACGTTCGATATGTATATATGCAAATTACTCGGTTTCTCAAAAAAATATCAAACATTTTACAACATGTAAACTAATTAGTATACATGGAAATAACCCTCTCCTCTCGAACGCAGGTTACAATGTCGTACGTCCCGTCTCTTATATCAATGGCGAATTTGTCGATAGGAGGGGGAATCCGTTGAAAGAAGGAAACTAAAAAGCTTTAGGTAAGTGGCGAATCCCTGGGAAGCTCTTATGTTTTAGGGATTTTTAGAGCTAGGGAGTAATTAAGCTATATAGTTAGTAGTTACATTTATATACATTAAAATACATATGGTCACAAGAAGGGGGAGGGGGCGCTAAATCCGATTGTGCGCATGAATATGGATTGAAGCCTTGATGATGGGAATCGTAAATTATGGTCTGTGTTTGCCGAATTCGTTGCTCTGTAACACTGGTAAATCTATAAGTATTAACAGTGTTGAAATAGGGCGTCAATCTTATTTTTTCATTTTTCATTGTACATCTACTTATTTATGCCATCAGTATTCAATTCCAGCTGAAGCTTAACAAGAAAAAAGATAATCAACACATTTGGGGGATTTCGGGGAGAAAATGGGGGAATAACTCTACTTGGATCATAACGTGCCGTTCAATCGCAAGGTTCTTAATTTATAACAATTTAGTTTACCAATATGACCTATCATTGAGTCAAATGCTGTCTGATGTGTTTCATAACCATTGTTAAGCCGTTTTTCACACACTGATTTGACTACGGACTGTTCCGTTTACCTGATCAAGACTATAGGCTCATGGCGGGTGTGACCGGTCAACAAGGGATGCTTACTCCTCCTAGGCACCTGATCCCACCTCTGGTGTGTCCAGGGGTCCGTGATTGCCCAACTCTTGTTTTTGTATTATATTTAGGACTTACGAGATTGATCACTGTCCGTTATCTTTGCCTTTACATTTACCAGCAATCACTTCCAGTTATTGGCGAAGAAAAAAAACTATATGCCTCTCGCCCTGCGTCTTGCTTCCAGAAAGTTAATCAAAGACGAAGTCACCTCGATTAGGGGCAGATCTAGGGTTTGAGGTTAAAGGATGAACAACTGTACGAGCCGGCAGGATTATGGGCTTTCAAGACCGGGGGGGGGGGGGGGGCTTAATATGAGCAGCTCCTGGATTTTGAAAATTTTATATTGCTTGGAGTTAATATTCTTTGTTATTTACGAGATTGATCACTGTTCGTTGTCTTTTTCTTTACATTTTAGATGAGTAGAAATTAAAAACTTGACAACAAAATTTCAGAGATTTTTGAAAATATATAAAATTATCCCACTAAATCAATAAAAGTAACAATAATTCAATCGTGGCTTAATTCAGAGTGAGTAAATTTGAAAATCATCGGAGAGACAATTCCCAATACTCCCAGCATTTACATTGACCATTAACAAAGCTCAAGTACAGACATCGGCATGCAACTTGGAAAACCTGTCTTTCCACACGGTCCATTATACATGTATAGCATTTCCCAGAGTTCTGCAACTTGATGTAAAGTATAAATAAAGTAGTGGAGAGTCAGGGATTGTACTTTTCTACATAAAGAATGCTTACAGATGAAGGTTAACATTTTACATGGTTTATCTCCCTCCAAAATATCTATGGAAATTTTCATTTTCCAACTGATATATCCCTGTAACATCTGTTTCTTCACTAACACCCCCGCTTGCGCGGATTATTGTCTCTGGTACGTTAACACTAACCAGCAGCGGATGAATGGCCTAGTCAATATAGAAAGAAGGTGCACGTACACCTTGTACATAGACTTCAAATGTTGTTATTCATTAATTAATTTTCGCATATATACATTTTTGAACTGAAGCCTTTGTAAACATGGTTTTAAAGTTATTTCTTAGGTTATTAGGGAGATCTACATCTCCGAAGTGACTATATTTCAACCACAGTTTTCGACAATAATTATGACAATTATCTAAGATTCAACAAAGTGCTATTTGGTGTTTTTCGTTAAATGTCGTTTAATCATTACTCAAAGACGCACTGTGCTTAGAATAGATCTTAAGCCTATACATCGAAGGATATTGGTTTGAATTATACAGAGTTGGTTGCTGAATTTCATTTTCTGGATGTTTTGATCACTGCCCTATGGTACGTTTTAAATATCTAAGGATTTAATAAAATCACTTCTGTTTGAAAAGATTTTTCCACCAATTCCTTATCTTATCCAATATATTATCAGAAGGCTGTTCATCTCGAATACTGTCTTCATCTACGCCCTTCTCTTCAGCTTCTCTTTTCAATTCAGAATAAACCTCGTCATAGATAGCACTACTGTAGTGTCCGTGGCCATTTCTAGCAAACACTTTCTCAACTTTCGAGATAAAATCCTCGATCTGTTTGTCGTTATCCTCTCCTTCTGCCTTATTGTTGATTCCTATGTAGGTATTTTGGCTTTCTTCTAGATATTTTTTTTAAATTTGGGTCAGCTTCATCTAGGAGACCATCTAAGGTATTGTCGCTTATTTTGTCAATCATTGTAAACACTAGAATAACATATTTCGTACATTCCTGTCCAAATATTCGTTTGATATTATCAATAACGTTACAATGTTCACTGGTAAAACGCCCAACTCTTATCGCAATTGCTATCGCATGAAATCCAGGGCACGTGACCCAGAAACAGGATTGGAACATTTTGTATATGTTCTCAATATCTTTATGTTTCTCTTCAAGCTTATCTCCCAGAAAACCAGGTGAATCAAAAACAACAAGATCCAGATCGTTTCTTTTACAGTCCCACACACTACGTTTTGGGTTACGGACTTGAAGTCAACCTTTGCTGTAAAAATGGATTGACCAAGAATAGAGTTCGCTAACGAGCTCTTCCCAGAGCCAGCAATTCCAATTATAAGTATGCGTCTTGTGTTTTCTTCTATCGTCACAGGAGGCTGTTCAGATACTCCTGGGAAATGAAATGATATATGATTGAATAAACTTGTAATTTATATAATTAAAATTACATGATGTACTTCTTTTCAAAATGAGGGCTGATCTAAAGTTTCGAATTCTCCAATGAAAGAGATCGACCACCCATGCCTTGCGAGAGAATGAAGATCTGTCATTGGATCAGACACATCATTCAATTGTTGCCTAAACAGACGGTAACCTTGCGTCAGGAACCTCATTTTAGCGTTTGCATGCCATGTCCTTGCTTATTATTAGTTGTTGCCAAACCATTAACTACGTTATTGGGTTTGCAAGATTGATGTCTGTTCGTTATCTTTGCCTTTTCTGACTGTCTACCGAAATATCATAGACGGCTTCATCTAGCCTTCTACGACACCTAGTTTCATAGACCAACATAAGTAACATTATATAGTCTGTCTACATGTCGTTTCAAAGGCAGTCTTTATGTATGGCTCTATCTCTGTGTGACTGCTGTTTTATCAAACAACCAGGAAAAGTCATTAGGATTACTGATAATGGTTCAGGTGGAATCCATTATGTTTGTTCTTAGCGACGTTAAGGAAACCCGAGGAAATT
>CAJDSM010006041.1:3016-13369 GCA_903981925.1 Ostrea lurida | reverse complement strand
GTTCGTTATCTTTGCCTTTACATTAACGGCAGACTAACAACTCATTATCATGACAAACGGGACAATTTCAGCTTCTCCATTGTCAAGTTCCCATATTTAAGTAGCAATATTTCATCATCACCTGCTTATGGTGTGTATGTCTCTCAACTTATTCGATGCGCAAGAACTTGTTCTGCGTAAGATCAGTTTCTGAATCGAACCAAGCTACTTACAGACAAGTTGTTGTTGCAGGGGTTTAAACTGTCACGTTTAAATGCAGCATTTCGTAAATTGTGTGGTCGTTATTACAATTTAGTTTATCAATATGACCTACCATTGAGTTCAAATGCTGATGTGTTTCATAGCCATTGTTGAGCCGTTATTCACACACGGATTGTTCCGTTAACTGATCAAAACTATGGGCTCACGCCGGGTGTGACCGGTCAATAGGGGACGATTACTCATCCTAGGCTCCTGATCCTACCTCTGGTGTTTCCAGGAGTCCGTAATTGCCCAACTCTTGTTTTTGTATTCTACATGTATGTAGGAGTTATCACTGTTCGCTATCTCTGCCTTTGCAATATTCAATTTAGATTATGTTTGTTCTGCTCTACAATATTGAAGTTTTGCAAATCACTAGGTAAGGACAGATGTTCATATCATGCCTACAAATTTTATAAACCCAACTACATATATTTTGACATGCACATATAGTATAAATCATATACGGTACCAATTTTTATGCACAAGATGCGCATTTCGACATATTGTGTCTCTTCAGTGATGCTCAAACCGAAGTGTCGGAAATCCGAAACATGAAAGTAAAACTCTGTAAAAGTGATCAATGTAGTGCCAAAAGATTGGGGCCAAAAACTTCGAAGGTCAGACTATGCCTGAGGGCGATAATCTTTAATTTTGAATATGATTTCCAAATTTACCACTTGTTAGTCATATCCGTATTTCCAAGCAGAGTAAACATAGACATGAGCCAACTGGCTATGTAGGACCCCTTGGGGGAATAACAGTCCACCAGCAGAGGCCTCGACCCAGGGGTCATAAATAACTCATATACGGTAACCAATTTGTATGCACCAGATTGCCGCATTTCGACAAATTATGTCTTCTTAGAGAATATTGTGAACAATTTCTTTGGTATACTTTATCTACGAACAAAGTTGAACATTGGATGATTATTCGTATTCTTGTATTAACACGTATCGAAGTAGGTTTTATGACTTTCTTAAATATCAACTCTCTCTCTCTCTCTCTCTCTCTCTCTCTCTCTCTCTCTCTCTCTCTCTCTCTCTCTCTCTCTCTCTCTCTCTCTCTCTCCATCGCAACATATTTAATTTACGAAAAGTTTATGAACCAAAATGGTTCTTTATATTTTGAACGGCACGCATATTTGGGAAAAATAAATTTACTATAGCCTTACGGATATGAATTTAAAAATTTATTACCTGGTAAACACAAAATATTTTCAGTCGAAACAAATTTACTGGGTCGGTCGGCACATCGCTAAAAACTAATGTTCAATGTGAAATCTTTTAATAGTGACATAATTCTGAAAAGATATTTAGAATACGTGAACTCTCATGCAACATGAACACCGCTCCTTCGTGATTCAACAAACAGGTACGCATACATTATATTGGCATTATTGTAGCATTCCTGTATCCATGTACTTGCATTTTGTGAGAATGAAAATTAAGTTCACGCCGCCAAAGATAATAATCCTAATTGTAATACTTGCTTGTGAAGAACATTGCAAATTAGCGTGTCCTTTGTCACCTGCTTGTCAGTAGTTTTTATTTATTCATAATTTAATAATTGTAATTAGAATTAAAACAACTCTAAGTGGAACCGATACATTCATTTTAAAGATAGGCCATTAATGTTTCTTTCCCGATTTTTTAAAGGTTATTTCTGTATCATAAATACTTGCGAGATTGATTACTGTTCGTTATCTTTGCCTTTACATAGCTAACAATCTCGTAAGTCCCAAATATAAATTATTCGCGCCAGTAAATACCACGGAAACCCAAGAATGCAGGTCTCGTCTACCATTTCATATGATTAATTTTTCCAATTCTCGATATGGGTAGTAACACTTGTCCGCGTGTCGCTGTTTCCTCGTAGAATTGCATGGGATGTCGCTGTTTCCTCGTAGAATCGTGCGGGATATCGCTGTTTCCTCATAGAATTCCGTGGGATGTCGCTGTTTCTTTATAGAATCCCATGAGATGTCGTTGTTTACTCGTAGAATCGCGTGGGATGTAGATGTTATGATTAAACAGTGATTAGTGGTTTTTCTTTTCATAACATTCAGTTTACCGACGACAGAAAGGTTAAGTATACCGAAGTTACGCACTTAAACCGGCGCTACATAAACGTTTAACAAACGTATTTAAACACGCATCGTCTAAACAATTTAAAATTAGTTTGCTGCTAGAGGAGCTACATCTGTTAAATAAAATCCAGCTATTGCATTAAATTATTACTTTCAATAGTTAATAGTGTTGACACATTTCCATATTAAATTATTTACTTTTCAGCTGATCAAATCAACACAAACGCTGTAGAAAACATTAATTCTAAATACAAACAACATCAAAGCATCACCTTGCGGCGAACTGTCGGACCTGGTGATCATCAAAATGGCAAAAGAACAGGAAGTCTAAAAGACAAATCATCTGATATTAATCAACAGGACATTGATGGATACACTAAGCTTCACGAGGCTTGTAGAGCATCAGGTAAAGGATAATCATGCATAGTTTGTAAAATATTTTTAATTTCACTTTCAATATTCAAAATTCAATATCCTTTGAAACTATTGACAACGGGACATAGGAACGCAATTCTCCATTTCTCCAGAGTTAAGACTATCCATGGTTTTGTTGTCAGATTTATACTATTCACTTGTTTCCAGATCCGTTCCAGATTCCTGAACCTCCTCATTACTAAAAGCTTCTGTTATCTACTCATCATCGTCTGGATTATCTGAAGGATCAACAAAACAAAGATGGTGATCAATTAATCAAAGAAAGACATACATTGTAAAAAAAATCCCTTATTATTCCATGTAACACTTCAGGCCCCTACTGTGGTCCCCTTTCATCCCCAATAGGTTACAATGTGAAGGAACTCAATTCAATATTACATAGGGGTGCGTTAAATACACCAATTGAACAAGCTCCATTGTTCTAGTTTGGATTATACATTTACTAACGCACATAAATTCCAACTTTAGCATCAACTATAACCAAAGAATATATACACATGCATTCGTGGTTGTCCAATATTGTTTTGTATGCTATGTTGGACTTATGAAATTGAAAACTGTTTGTTATCTGTACATTTATATACATACAAATAGGCAATGGTAGCTTCATGTTAAGCGTAATCATGCTAAAAAAATACAAACTCGAGTGTAGGAAAATCCGGACCTCCGACAAAAGCGAAGGTAGGATCAGGTGTCATGGGTGAGTAAGCATCCTCTGCTGACCGGTTACACTTGATGTGAGCCAGTAGTCGAAATGAATTGAAGTAAACGGGATTACCTGTAGTCAAATCTAGTCGGAAAATGACAGTCTGACAAAGGGTATGAAACAAATCAGTCAACGTATGACTTAGTGATACTTTGTAATCGCAAACAAGGGCATTATAGCGACCGTAGAATTTGTGAAATGATGATTTTAAACGAGATTCGTTATAAACCAAACTTATCATATAGTGTAGTTGTCAGTCTGCCATTAGAGTCAATGTTAAGTAACATATCCAAATACTTAGCGACGCTAAGGAAGCCTGCATTAATATAAGTGCGATAAATCAACGTTCTCTACAAATGCACAGACTTGGAAGGTAAATTAAACACAACTAATGCATCTATTGAAGTAATGGTTCAACATGCGATTCAAGGCAACCGCATGGTCACATAAAATTTAATCATCACGTGCTTTGAGTCATGTGACCAGTTAAATATAGGCATGAGGTTATGATACACTAAAAGTGCATAAAACAAGGGCAAGGAATTATTAAATCAATTGTATTCAATGCAACTTTCGAAAAACTAATCCTACATCACACATTTTTCTGTAGGGAGACCCAAATATGTCTATATTTTTGAGGATATAGTTAGAAAAAATATAAATGGAAACTTTAACTGAATTAATTGCATTCTTTTTACCACCGATTGATACAAAATTTATTTTAGTACCAAACCCATCCTCACACATTTCAAGCAACCGAGGGTTTAATAAAAATGTATTACAAATGTGTATCAAGTGTAAACATTTTCATTCTAGAACACGCAAATACAAAATCAGGTTCACAGACAGATGGACAGATAGACAAGCCGTTTTCTTTATTTCGACTACGGGCTCACGGCTGGTGTGACTGACAACTACATTATATGATAAACGTGATGATTTTGACATTCCAATCGTCAGCTTTCCTTTTCTATGTAGTAATGTACCACTATCGCCTGCTTATGGTGTGTATGTCTCTCAGTTGATTCGATAGGCAAGGGCATGCCATGCATATGATGTCTTTTTTTTAAAGCAAGGCAAACTATTAACCAAAAAGATGATGTTGCAGGGTTATAACGAATATCGTTTAAAATCATCATTTCAGAAATTCTACGGTCGCTATAATGACCTTGTTTGCGATTGCAAATTATCACTTAGTCATATGTTGACTAATTTGCTTCATACCCTTTGTTAGACAATCTCCTACTAAATTTGATGATTGGTAACCCCGTTTACTTTGTTTCGACTACGGGCTCACATCGGGGTCGATCGGTCAGCTGAGGATTCTTACTCCTCTATGGCACCTGATCCTACCTTCGCTTTTGTCGGAGGTCCGTGTTGCCCTACATCCGATTTTGTATATGTTTTTTTTTATTATGATTACGTTTGACACAATGTTAACTTCGATTTTTTGTTGTTATAATATAAATTTCAACTTCTCTGGCTAAGTGATTCTTGAGAAAAGGGTTTTTATATAACCTAGACCTATTTGTGCTTATCTCCCTATTGACGAGGACATGGTCCTTAACTTGATTAAAGTTGAATTCTGTTTAACTGAAGACAATTAGTACAGCGTCTTATTGAAATCGACCGTGTACAAAGTTTGGATGAAATTCGCTCAGCAGTTCTTGAGGAGAGAATTCTACAATATATTTGTACTGACAGGTATATAATACAATAAACTACAGTACTACTAGTACTTACCAGTCAGAGAGTACCTCCTCTGTATATATCTATATACAGACAACGTGTTAGTGTCCCGTGATCCGACCCAGAGAAGGTGAGTTTTATCATCATAATTCAGGCCGTGTGGTCTATATATCCCGTGTTGTTTTGGTGTCAGTAACAGAGACAGGAATTGACCGTCCTTGTCAATCATCTGTACTGTGTGGGTGTTATCATCGCACACCAGGATGTGTGACAGCGCGTCTGTACATATTCCACGTGGGGATAATGATGATCCTGATGGAGGTCCTGCATAGTTGAACCGATGTCTCCCCCCGCGCTCTATCACCACTACGGCGCATAAACCATAGTCAGACACAATGATATCACCGTTCATATTCTCTGTAATATAATGAGGAACACTATACAGTTTTTTACCGGTGATGTCGTGTTGTATGGTCAGGGCATTTCGTCCCGTACTGATGTATTTGGTTATATTGCCAATCCTTGTATCAGAGCTATAGTTACACATCCCAACAATCAGATCTCCAGTGAAAGGGGAACAGTACAAACACCGTGGTGTCCATGGTGATGTAGGACCCAGTGGCAATGTGGTGCCTGTTTTACTGTCTATAGACAGTTTGTTGGTGTTATTTTCCCTGTCTATATAAATCAGTTCACCACAACTGTTCACTGAGTGTGGTCCTCCTACTAATGGTGTTTTATCTGTCACAGGGTGTATAGTGTTTCCTGTTATGTCTGTCAAGATTATATCATTATAACCACCAGATACCCAGACTCGGTCTGACGTCAAACCAGATATGTGAAAAACACCACTTACACCTGTCACACAGACAGACGTATGTAATACAGGTGTGGACCTTAATTTCACACATTCATCCATTCCGATTTGTCGTTTTCCTGTTGACATTTGGATTTCTGTGATGACACTCAATAACTGACTAGGATTGTTCTTTACGTGGGGGACACGACTGGTCTTTATAAACACGAGGAATTGTACCGGTCTATTGGCTGATTGTTGATATCTGTCTTCATAGTTCTCTAGGCGAAGAACAAGTTGTCTGTTAATGTTTCTCATCTGTTGTTGTATTCTAGCAATAGATAAACCTCTGTATCTTGTAACATCACATACTACAGTGTCAATCATATACTTCAGTCTCTGGACATTTCTTAACATCTGTGATTGATGGCGACAGATTTGTCGGGGACAAGTTCGGATATCAGTTTGGATTTCTGCCAGGATAACACGACATTTATAGAGAGTCTCATTTCTGATGTTGTCGATGAATTTTCTGTGGCACTGTCGCTTTGTTTGATATGCAGTTCTAAGATCCATCAATGCATGTGTTTTATGTTCTGTACAGCGATTACACAAGGAATGTTTACACTGATCACAGAACATTCTGTATTTTCTGTTTGGATGTCTGACACATATCTCTCGTAAAGGGACACGTTTGAACTTCTCACGATAAACCACAACATCATGGTGTTTGGTTGGTAGATCTACAACATGTCTGTCTTTACACAATACACACATATCATGTTTACACGTGTGACAATAGAACTCTGTGTCCCCCTGACATTGAGAACACTGTCGTACTTTATATTGCGTAGAAAAACTCCTCTCAGTATGACGAGTTACATAAAACACTACATGGTGATATTTGGTGCTTTTTTCTAACACATGCTTCTTTTTGCACTGTAAACACAGATCATGTTTACAGGCGTTACAGTAGAACTCGGTGTCCCCCTGACATTGAGAACAATGCCGCACTTTAGACTCTGCACTGAATCGTAGTGTGTCCATAATGTGCAGGGTATGGGTATTCAATATAATCTGCTGAAAATAAACAGACAAATTACGTTTGATACTGTGTTACTTCGCCATTTTATACAGTATAAAGTATATGTTACATCATCATTATCTATTAACATGCACCTGTGGTCTGTCCAGGGGTCCGTGTTTGCCTAGCTCTTGTTTTTATATTCTGTTTGGGAATTAACGAATTTTCTTACTCCATCCAAAAGGGGTACTTGGCTAGAGACAGTGAAATATAGTGTCAGAATGTTAAACTTAAGAAAATTCCATATTGTTAAGGTTTGCATGTGTAATAATGCATTCTGAAGCGCTTGGTGGATACGGTGCTATAGGAAACCAATTATTATTATCTACCGGTATTAATACATGGTTTCTCAAAATATCCAATTCCAGTGATATGAGTTAGTTGTGTTGCAACCGACAGATCAAATTTTACTTGATGACCCCTACCTAAGGTAGAACAAAGTACAACCTATATGGTTTGAATCAGATTTGTGTCTATATTATAGAAATGAACGCCGTACTCTGATAAAATGTGTCAGACTCAGTATAAATTTGGGAATTATGTCACAAAGGTTACAGACTTAGTGCAGGGAAATTGTATTGTGCATTTCATATGTCAATTGTAAATGAAAAAAATAGATATAGACTAAAACAATCAGTAATGAAGTTATTATTCGTTCCGCGTAACTTCATTTCTTGGATATGCAATTTCGAAATAAAAAGTACGTTAAACGTAACCATAGTTTCAAAAACATATATACAAAGTCGAGTGTAGAACAACGCTAACCTACAAAAGAAGCAAAGGCATGATCAAGTGTCATGGAGGAGTAAACGGGATTACCCATGATAGGACACAACATTTTTTACATTTTGTTTTTGGAAGAATATTAAGAAATAGGGGTCTGTAAATATTTTGTAAGGAGACGTGACAGTTTTTAATTCTAGTAAAGTTACTGGCATTCTTACCCATCTGTTAGGGTCTGTGCCCCTAATAGTCTAAAAAAAGTGGCACCTTTCTATACTTGGCGACGTGCCAACCAGTATATTTGGATCTTCCAACAGGTCATTCAACAGTATGTTGAAATTCCAATGCGCACGAAATGTGCTCTCTATTAGCTGACCTATTTTTATATTCTTATGAGGCAGAATTAATTCAAAAGCTTTTACATGAAAAGAAGAAATCTTCCTGAATGGCCTTTAATTCGACATTTCGATATATTGAGGCATTTTATCTATCAATAATTATGATTTTCATTCATATGTCAATTCAATATATCCCAATGAACTAGGAATAAAGGATACCACAGAGTCTTCCATGTCTGCTTCGTTCTTTATTGAACATTAACATTAACGGCAAACTAACTACTCAACTTTATGATAAACGGGACGAGTTCAGCTTCTCTATCGTCAACTTCCCATATTTATGTAGCAATAATCCATCATCACCTGCATATGATGGGTATGTATCTCAACTTATTCGATAAAAAAGAGCTTGTTCTACGTATGATCATTTTTAATCGAGTCAGGCTACTTACAGACAAGTTGTTGTTGCGGGGGTTTCAACAGTCACGTTTAAAACACGGTGGGGTTATGGTTTCCCGTGACGTAGAGTTATTTTTATCCACTAGACTTTCAGTTATTTATTACAATGATTGAAGCCTTTAATGCACTCACATCATTTGCAGTTTGGGCTTGATGTGTTGATATAGATATGATAAATGGGGAGGAGTGTAGTGGTCCTGTAAGTGCTGGATACGAATTGCCTTGCTACCACAGATACGTAGTACACTTGAATACGCACTTTTTGTGACGCGCGCAGCGACTCGCTCTCTTTTATGGCTAGATATTTACAAAAGTAGATGTGAATGTGTCAGCTCCGTTACTATCTCGTTATATTGTAGCGGGCTCTGGAATAAACTAAGTGTTATTTAACTATAGTGTTTTCTCGAGTACCGCCATCACTGATTAATATAGAGAAACACTAAAATGGCAAAAATAGATAGATATCCGGTGAACAGTGTATAAATAAGGTAACACCAAATTTCGACTCTGTTAATACAAAAAGGCGAAGTTAACATCGTGTTCAACGTAATTATAATCCAAAAAACATGTACAAAATCGAGTGTAGGGTTAATTTAATATTTTAGATAATCCCTATGTTCAAACTAGTACCAGACTAACTCACCACCAGTAGCCTCGACGAAGGAGTCAACTACATATAAATGCAAAGATAACGAACAGTGATCAATCTCGTAAGTCCTAAATATAATACAAAAACAAGAGTTGGGCATACACGGACCCCTGGACAGGAACAGTAAGTCAAAATGTTAGTAATATACGGTAGTAGAAATATTGATTTAAAAAAAGAACTGGAGAATAGAAAAAAGGAAGGTCATATCATCCTATGGACACTAATTATGCCCCCTTATTGACAGGCTTATTTTTATACCCATAAGAAGCAATGTTTGTTCAAAAACTGTTAAGGGATAAAAACAAAAAAAACTTTCCGCGTCCTTCACCTTTGATAATAGATATATAGATTATTCGGGTTCCATTAACAATCAATAATCTATGTTCGCTTGACCCCTCAAACCCTAATTTTCATAATAATTAATTGGCCATTTGAATATCCTGAACCCAGAGATCGAAATGAAGAAAAACAACACAGCAATCTGACAGATCTGCTTCATATTTAGGATATTTAAACTTAATTATTTGACTCTAATGTCAAACTGAATACTACATTATGTAAAGGCAAATATAACGAACCGTGATCAATCTCGTATATGACAAGCATGATGATTATAACTTTGCAATCATCAACTTTCCTTTTCAATGGTCGGTGTTTGCCCAACTATTGCTTTTGTATCATATTTGGGACTTACAAGATTGATCACTGTTCGTTATTTTTTTTTTTTTTTGTAATATTGTACCACTATCACTTGTTGATGTTGTGTATGTATTCCAGCTGATTCGATACGCAAGAGCATGCCATGCGTATGCGGACTTTTTTAAAGCGCGGTCAACTACTAACAAAAAAGTTGATATTGCAAGGTTATAACGAATATCGTTTAAATTCATTATTTCGGAAATTCTACGGTCGCAATAATTACCTTGTTTGCAATTACAAATTATCACTAAGTGATATGTTGACTGATGTTTTCATACCATTTGTTAGACATTTTCCTAAGAGATTTAACAACGGGTAATCCTGTTTACTTTGTTTCGACGACGGGCTCACGGAGGATGTGATCGGTTAGCAGAGGAAGCTCACTCCTCCTTGGCACCTGATCCTGCATTCGATATTGTCGGAGGTCCGTGTTGCACTACACTCAA
>CAJDSM010006039.1:0-10569 GCA_903981925.1 Ostrea lurida | reverse complement strand
TTCACTCGCCTGCTTTGAAAGACACAAAGTCGGGAAAATGATACGAAAAGAGAGAATCCCACCTGCCTGTAAATTATGGCATCAGTGTAGGAAATGCCGCGTTAAACTGTCGGCTGCTAAACGTAATCCCAAGTTGCATGTATGTGGAGAGTGGCAATGTTCTAGTTGTTCAGAGTATCATGTAGGAGAACACCTCTGTTACCAAAAAAAGAAATACCACCTCAGTCTGAATCCAGTTAAGAAGGAACGACCAGAAGAAAAAACTTCATTCTTCTCACTGACTTTTGAGACAACGCCAGGACGAACTGTTTTCAGTGTGAGGAAGGCTTATCAACCCCTCTGTCCACCAGATGTCAGGAGAGATCTCGTTGTACAAAAAAGAACGACAGTGTGCAAGCTGTAGACTGTGTCAAATTTGTCACGATGGTTCTTGGTGGACTGCACAGCACAAAGTAGATTTTGCAGTCTTACAGACGTTTCTTGTCACGCTATGTGAAAAGGAAAAGAATATTAAATCAAGATTCTAAAATGAGCAAGTGTGGAGCACGTTGTCACAAGTGTGGCTAAATGAAAAACATCAAAGTTGTGTGGGGCAACCCTGTCAGGAACTTGCGGTCATCGGAGGACAGATGATCTTTCGAGGTGAAAGACTGCAGAACAGTTTCTGGTATGCTTATGTCGTGTAGCCACACATGAAAGACAACACATATTTAGGTTTGTCCCACAATGTAAAAGCTTTGACTTCGTACCTCCGACTTTTAGAAGTTCTTTCATTGATCGACATTCGACTTCGCACCCGATCAATATATTTTATAAACGGTATCCAAAATTATCGTATACATGCATATCGCACCCAGAAATGAATCTACGTTTTTGGATTCGTTAATTTATCTACCCATGAAATTGGCAAAGATTCCCGAGCATTTGGCTGTGGAGGAACTCAGAAAGGATTTTCCCCATCTTTTTTATTACGAAGGCAAACCAGGGCATACGTGGGTCCTATCTGCTTTCTTAGAATCTCACGGATACGATTTCATGTCGTCCGTGGGAAAGAAAAAAGTTTCGCCCCGGCATGGCATGCAAGTAGATGTTCAGACAGTTTCAAGTTTTAAGAAGAGATGTTGATCTATTTGTCGCTCGTGACGTTGATAGTGACTTGTAGACGGGGGTGTATTAGCCTTTCGAGAATCCCGGTAACTTCAAGCCACGTAAGACCAACTTCACGTGTTGAACCCGATGGTACAACTTCAAAACACGATAAAATTGGTGTTAGACCGTTTTGACTACGTAACGGATTGCAGTGTGTGTTGGGTATTTACAAAACTTTATTTCTTAAGCACCAACATTGAGTAGTAAAAATCACAGAGACCAGACATCTACCTTGGGCACACATATAGACGCTTTTGAGGGGGTCAAGGGTGTAGGGTGGTTAAGATGGCGAATGGGTAGCCCCTCACGGTGACCTGGAAAAGGGGACAACACGTACTTATTCGGAGGGGGAATCATACATTTGAGAGTCCATTAGCAGGGTTGGTACCGTCTCAGCGGATACGTTAGAAGACCATTATAGCAGAATATTCCATTTCATATGGTTTAGAGTTTGGCTATGCACCGATCGACAACAGGACACCACTTATATTCCGCCACGCACTCAATGGGGAGAGAACATCACTTGTACCGGCACCAATTATCGATCATTGTGACGGTTTTGTCGAGAGTCCTGGAGGGAAGACATAATAATGAATCTCTATTGGTAAGACGATTGCTATTAAAAATTTAGTCATCGAATTTGCCCCTCCCTTTTCCCTAACTGAGGGGATCCGGGGGCGTGCAGCGGCGCAATCGGATTTTGAACAGTGTTGTTTTTTTCAGGATTGTGGGTGTCACGGTGCCAGTACTGTTTTTCAGCCCAGGATCGAATGATGTGCACAATCCTGCAACCATATCAGGACGCGCAGGATGAGTGTACAACGATGGACCAAAATAGCGCGAACGGGATCAAAGAGCTGGGATATCAAGGATTTGTCGTGTGGGAGCACTCGTTTCAATACAGTTTTGGGAAAAAAAAAACACGAATTTGCAATCAATTTATCTTTCCACACTGGATTCAAGATAGGGACTTGGATTCCTCGTGAGAGTTTACTTGGTGCCGGAAATGCTGTTAAACGCTTCCTATTATAATGGCGAAAAAGCAAACGATTCATTATTACGATTTCACTCAGGTTCCTATCCTTTGGTGACACAACAAAGTCTGTCACGATATCTGTGGGGTACATCTTCCGACTTTAAGTCATTCAAATCAGAGATTTTCAGACATCATCGAATTATTTTGGTCTTGCAATTAATCAAAGTATTACCACCCTGAGAAAATTAGGTATCACTCCCGTGCCTTCCGTTTATCGTCCAAGGGAAAAAAACTCTAAATTTCCCATTTATGTCGAGTGTGCTGAATTGACAGATTAATAAAACGGAGTGGCACTGTACTCTGCTCGGTGCTAAGGAAAGGGTCACATCATACGTGTACGTGTGTGTTTGTACCCGAAATTCAAATGGCAGTGTCGAGTAAGGGTACAGAATTTTGAAAATTTATGAAGTTTATCACTTTTGAGCAGTCGTCTCAATAGTTAACCGATATGGGTGAGGGAGGTTGGTCGCGAAGTACGTCAATACGTTTTCCTTAAATTAAGCAAGATAGGCTCGGGAGATTCCAGCCAAGTGTTGACCAGCGACGAGTTGAAACGGGAATACCATGCCAATATAACAGAAAATTGGAGGCATAGATTAGAGGTACGAAAAAGAAAAAAAAAAAAATCCCAAGGCTTTGCGACTGCTTAGCAACTGCTGCTTCAATAGCTTTTGGGGGAATCAATCGGTCGAGGCTCAGTATTGAAAACAATCGTATATATCTTTCACGGAGTCGAATGCGATAAGATTTTCTTTCGACTTCTCTCAGATCCAACTAAACCCCTTTCTACAATTTTCACATTTGTTTCAGGAACCTTCAATTCGAACTGGAGTAATCACTCCTTGTTCACGCCCTGTTGTCCAAAAAAATATTTATTTTGCAAGGTTTCACCCCACTGCACATGCCCGGCTTGGCCTTGTTTTAGTGTTATTGGAATCGGTTGGGTGAGAACGTGTTTGTACTTTGATAACAACGCAGTGGCATTTTTTAAAACTATAAGTTCGCAACGACTTGCATTATTTACCTATTGGAAACTTTTGGGGAACTGATCTTAATGAATTAAAACTCCACAGGTAAGTTGGAACTCGCTGGAGTTGTATCCGGGGTCCTGAAAGGTCCCCAAGAATATGATAGATACCGAGGATTCGAACGGAGGGAAAGATGTGTAAAGTCGGGGGGTTTTACATTGAAACTGTAGCTAAATTCAAAAAGATCATTTTTTGAAAGCACTATTTCCGGTTCATGTATTTCTGTTGTTTCACAGCGAGATAAGCGATATTGAAATATCTCAACGCCTGTCAAATATTTCTAGAGGACGAGTACGAAAGCGAAAAACTGGTAAATAGGGAGTGGAAACCAAATCTGTATCCCCATTAATGAGTTTACACTAAACAAAGACTTTTACCCACAATCTGATACCTCGCTGCCATTTTGGGATTTTTGGGGTTTGAAATTCTAGAGGTAAACTCACACGTCTTATAATTTTTTCTGCATTTTATTTTTTATTTGGAATATCCTCCCTCTCTAATCTATATATATAATTATTATAGTATTATTATATTTCATATATATAGCCTCTCTATATTATAATATACTAATTATTTTATTGTTTGCAGTCTTGTTATATATTACCCAAATAATTTAATTCTTTTGGGAATAAGTTAGAAGTTTTTTTTTCATAAAAAACAAATTCAGTACGGTGTAAGCCAGGAGGTGTTTTCTTGGTGGCGGTTGTTTCAATGGGGCACACATGGAGTTTCCTATTGCTTTGATTCTTTCTGACGTAAACACCTTCCTGTTCTGTGGAGGATGGTTCACTCATCGCATATCATCCGTTGCTTTCAGGCATCTGTGTATCGTTTCATGCCTTGTTATTCACAGTGTCTGGGTTCACGATTTCTCGTTACTTTTCGATCTTGTTATGGGAGAAGATGGTTATATATTCAATTTAGCCACTAGAATCAGTTCTCTTTGCCATTTTTTCTTCTGTATGAATCGACCCCGGCTATTGGTTAAGTAACAGGACACTAATGGATAGTTATGCTTTAATAAAATCCGTGTACGTTTTTGGTTGTACGTTACTTGATCTCTCTGGACTCCCAAGTCTCTAATGTCGATTGGGTAAGTTGAACAAATGAGTTCGGGTTATACTGGCCTATCATTTTCGTCAAACTTGGGTGTGAGTATCAGGTGGGAAGTAATGATAGTGAGGCTTTATCCAACAGGAACTCGGAGAACATGCATCTGGATTTGCAGAGTCGTTTAGTGAAATGTGTTTATCCACTCTGTGTACGTAACACAGAATCAAAAATACGTAGTGGGCTGCTCGCGTAAATGGTAGTATGGAGTATGTTTGACCATTCACGTTCTTCTGCCATGTTTCTCTTTTTCAGTCTGATTCTCTACATGACTTGATTTTGTAAAATTGAACAAGTATTTTATAAGAAGAATAACGACATTACTATTTATTGGGATGGCATTACACAAATTATAATAACTATGTACATTAGGGACATATTATTTTAATGTTATTGGAAAATGAAGGCATATAAACTTGCGTCTGAGGTGAAAATTTTCAGACACTACTAAGAGATATTTAAAACATCATAGTTACTTACAACTCACACAAATCCCGAATTGAAGCTAGTTGAAGTCGTTTAGGGTTACACTTTTTTACATCTTGCTCAACTATTTTTAAGCGATGAACATTCTCAATCGTTGGGTTTTCCCGTGGTGGTTTCGAGACTGTTCGTAAGAAATCTGCTCGGTCGAGGAGACTGTGCGGATTACATGACCCAGTGGTCTTCTGAATGGCGGTAAAGGTTGTATGTATTGGATGTGAAGGCACTGGTACGGTATCCGCGGTCACGACTTTTGGTTATGGTATTACTGGAGTATTACTCCACTCTCCACATCGTTTTAAGGGTAGGTTTCATTGTCCACAAAATCTGTAGTAACTGTTTCGAATTCAATTGGGTTGAATAGTGTATTTATTATTCGGACTTGTCCACTTAGGTAAGTGAGGAACCACAGGGTAGCAAATACTAAGACGTTGGGCTGCTTATTGTTTGTCGCTTGCTTGAAAAATTTAGTTTCGAGTCTTTGTGTTTCCCGAGAATTTATCAGTTTGATATTTTCACCCAAAACCAACACGGATCTAATGGGTAAAGTACGAACGAATTCCACTTCACCCAAGTAGTTTTTATCTATTCCTTTTTTTTCTCGGCGCGTGGTGAAGTCACCATGACCGGCATCTTGTTCCATTTACACATGTCATTCCCGACAGTTCGTCGAGCATAGCCGAGAATATGTCTAAGGATGAAATTCACAGTTTTTATAAGAGTCATATTCCTAGGGCCGCTTTTGTGCTCCATTCACGCCTTATCCGCGACAATTCTGTCACAATCCACACAGTGTTCAAAATTGAACGGATTGCGTTGTAATCTCCATTCACGGCTTTTGATCTACTAACCTCAACGATGAGCGGTCAGAAACTGCTTGAAGCGGAATATTTGTCAGTAAAACTCGGGTCGATCCTTTGGGAATGGTTGGTTCATTATTCAGTTACTCTCTGGAATATTAGTGTACTTTCACGGGGGTGTGAATTTATCTGTTTGCTGTCGATTTAACAAAACCAATTATGGACTTACTTTCGCACTTTATTTGGCCCACTTTCGTCACGTACGCTTGTAGCTCTAGTTTGTATGCCGGAGGTTCTGCTTCCCGACATCAGCTAGACCGGTGCACTGCATCTAAAGAGTTTGATTGTTAGATCGTCCACCCAATTCGATAAGGTATATTGTCACCCCCAATTGTCAAAAATATCTTCCAGAGGTTACCGGTCCAGTTTCAGATACTTCTAGGGTCTGTGTTATAACCATAGGCGCAACACTAGTTCCAGCGTTGCTCCTTCTATTTGTACGCGTTGCGTCACCAGATTCCCCCTTCGTCTTTGAAAATTATGGAATGTTTTCTGCTGACGAATATCGTCTTCACAAAAACACCAGTTTTTAGGGTAAGCTTTATCAGGATAATTGTTTGTGTTTGTGAAAGAAACCAATTTGTTAGTTTAAAGCTTAGAATCATTATTGAGAAACTATGAGTTGCAGCTTGGGCTCACACATGGGATGATTCCCTGTTTTCATTAGATGCTAATGCGGTACACGGCTTGTTAAGAATTTTGGCTTTTACTATTATCGACATCTTTTTTTTGTAAATCGAGTGTATGTAGCCCCATCTGATGTTGACAACGTATTTTTCTGATGTGTTGTTACGACACCCTCGGATGAGGGAAAATCGGTCTGGCTTCCGTAAAGTACACTTTCTCGGACCGCAGATGTTTGGATAGTAGGGGGGAAGGCGAAATAAGAGAAGTGTCCATCTCCGGGTGTGCTATGTCCTTATTTCATCACTGCTTAAGAATGCATCCTTATTGTTTAAAAATGTTTTTGTAGGCTGTCACAATTCCCTTGAATGAGTTATTTTATTATCACTTTTGTTTCCTCTTTTTCCCCTTTGCCGGTCACCGTGTTTCTTAGTGCTTCTGCTTGTTTTCTTTTTTGTTGATAGTTTGTTGCAGCAGATTTTTTTTGCGCAATAGTTTTCCTCTTCTTTCATGCGATGGTTGACGTTTTCTCAGTTTTTGTGGAAGGAATGACGGGGGTCTGTTGATCGTTGGTTCTTTTTGTATACCCCTAGCAACTTTGACAAATGGGACACCATTTCTTTTTCTTTAGGGTTGTATCGGCTTTCTTACTCTTTGTTCTCACGTGTGCAAGTTCACGGGAGATACCCTTCGTCACTTGAGGAACGATATTTTACTAGTTGACTGCGAATTGAGGGTCTAGAATGGGTATACGAATAATTTATCGTTTTTGGTCATACCTTTACCTGATTTGTTTCGTGTTTATATTTCGTAGGGGGTTGAATTTCTCTGCTTCGAGTTATTTTTGTAAAAGGCTTCCCAGATTATAGAATCAAGTGGTCATCCCTCGACAAACTATTGGTATTAGACCTGGTGTAACTGTTGATATTCATTTTTAAAGTGCATAGGGGATATTCTTCCTTAAAATGAAGTGTAAACGTTCACCCAGGTCTTCTAAGAATGACACCAGAGTTGCGTGCTCTATACTCGTACTTTATATATATACATATTTGATTGTAAATTCCAATCTTCTACGTGGAGTAATGGGGTACAGTGTTAGATTGATGTTTTTTACTTTCTTTCCTTTCCCAAGAAAAACCTATCGTTAAGCAGGAGGTACGTCCTTCACCACCAACAAATGGTTTCCTCGCATATGTCACACATACAAACACATCTGAGATTTCTTGGCTGAATTCCAACTTTCTGTCTGTAAATTCCGTTAGAAGCGACCGTCCAATATGCCATCTAATTGAATTTGGGTTTTATTCTAACTGAATCGAAAACAATGCGGTTTTTATTGTCAAATATTCATGCATGTGCTGGAGACCTAACACATTGAGGTAAGACCATTCTTTGACTTGATGACAATTCATGGAAGACCGGCTGTATTATTTTAGGGTGGTTTTTCTAAAGAACTTTCGGAATGGAATGCCAGGAATTGAACGTTTACTTAGCCACCCTGCCCATTTTACGCTCATTCCTGTTGTTTTACGCGTTCTTCCTTCTCTCAGCACCTTTTCGTTCGACTATTATACTAGGATATCGTCGATTCATTTACTGTTTGAAGTTCTGAGTTCATAAAAGGTTCCCTCTATTGTGATATCGGCATAAATCTTTATTTTGTACACAGGGTATGCCGTTCTCTTTTGTATCGGTTATACACTTTGAAATATTCTCTTCAGTCCATCTTTGCTGATAATCTCTTTGAAAAGAGGGTGTTTAAGCTGTGATATGCGTACATGATCTCCTAATTTGTCACTTGATAATTCTTGGTATTTCCTTTTCTTGTGGCTTTAACTTCATTGGTTTTTCCCGGACTTGGTTATGTATTCCAGGTTTAGATCGGGTTTTTTTCTTTCGATGAGACGCAAAAACCGGAGGGCCCGTGTCACAGCAGGATGTGGCTTACGATAAAGATCCCTCTGCTCAAAGGCCCTGAGTGCCGGAGCACAGGCCTAAATTTTGCCAGCCCTTCACGGCATTGGTGACGTTCCATATGAGTGAAATATTCTTCTGGTAGGGAGTAAAAACAATAATAATTCATCAATCATCTTGTTGTACTTAAATACGATGATAAGTCTGATGATTCATGCTGGGCATTTTTTAACGGTTTGAGCAGGTTTGCGGGAGGCGCCATGCTCGGCCCTAAATGCGATAGAGCGTCTTCTGGTTATTAACTGGTTGACTAAATCTGTGAAATATTTCGACCCGAACGATAAGTTCTCTTCTGAATAATGAGTAGCGATACAGATAAGGTTTTTTATGGTACGAAATGACTCTTTTCCCATAATTAGGCTTTGGTTTTTCTGTCGTGTATTAGTGTTACGTGAACTCCTCAATTAAGGGAGAAAGCCTTTCACCCCAAAACGAATATTGAATTCATTCCCATTTATTATACTGTTCCTAGTATGACTCTAACTGCGGTCTTCTCCTGATGGTTGATAACAAATGATGTTTTAGACCACATCTGTGATGCTTTGATGTGGCAGGGGCTTATGGTTTTGTTAAAACGTGTACCAGCATTAAACAGAGCGACTGAATATATTATCCATTATAACTACAAGCAACAATTAGAATTAAACACTATCTCATTATGTGGGAAGAGAAAGATATGTTCAACCATACCTGCTTAAAAATCACTTCCCAAATTGGATCCGATGGTGTTCAACACAATCCTTGTTGGGGAACGCGGGAAATGTGCTAATTCGTCGGAGTAGGGTTTTGCAATCAGACTGGTATGGATCTTACATTGTTCAACAAATTGCTTGGATTTCTAATTTCTTCTCATGATTTTCTATACTTTCCCTCTCGTTGTACAGGTTAAGGGTCTTCATAGTTTTTCTGGAGCTCCCCAGAAAGCTCCGCCGGATTCAGGTGAGTGTTTTAGTTAGAGGGTTTTCTCAGATAGTCTGTATACTTTGACATCCTGTACCCGACTGATCATTCTCTCTTATTTGTCTTGCATTATGTACCAAATAAATCACAAGTCATTTTTATATACACATATTTATTATTATATTACACATCATGAGGCAATGATATTATTACATACATTAGTTTCTTGATCATGTGACCGAGAAGAATTGATTAACAGTACTTTTATTCAATGTCACTTTCAATTGTCAGCAAGTCTTGTGAGTCACCGACATTACATTCCAGGGATGCGTCTTCCTTCGGCTCGTAACCAAATGGCGTGCACTCTGGACAATTCAACATCCCCAGCTGATTTAGATGGGATTCGCTGACTGCACAAAGTTCAGTGTCATTTAATTCGGGAACACATTCGTGCACTTCCTCTACGGCCTCCAGTAATCTGCCAATTTGTGCTGTTTTATATCACCCACCTGTTTCTTGTTGGAACCGTTGCAGAGATTCAGTCTGGCTTCCAAAAGTGTCTTACGTCCACTTATTATTACCCTGGGTGATGGAGACGTACACCCACCTGCCAAGTGTGCCAGTTTTCATGTCTTCCATTTGACTATTCACACTACATTTCTGGATATCGTGGCAAAAATCAATTCAAAGCATCAACCACCTGGATAAGAAATGTTACTCCCTTCTTTGTGGGTATCAGGCCGTTGTTGGCTGCTGTGAAGTGACGGATGTGTATATTGATCCTGCCTTTGAAAGACACGACTGTGAGAAAGAGTTCGTTGAAATCATCCAGTTTGATTCTACATCGCTCTTCTTGAGACATTTGTCGTTCTACTGTATCACTGATCTTTCGTTTGTTTTCAACAAATCGTTTTTCCGCTGTGTTTACAATTAAGGATCTAGCGGTGGCTAACTTCTTTTCGTACTCGGACATGGTATCTTCACCCACAGAGAGAAGCTTGGATAAATCTGTTTGGTTGGCTTTCATCAGAGCCATTCTGAGACCGCGGAAAGCTCTTGGTCCTCGCCGGAGAATGATGCTTAATAATTTTCTGTTTTCAATTTTTTCTCATCTCCTAGTTAATGTTAAGGCAGTGAGGTGTCCGGCACAAGCAGGTCGTCATTTTCCTCACGCGTGTCGATGTAGTTTGAATATAATATGTCCTGTGCTTTATGCTCAATTGTG
The DNA here is from genome assembly GCA_903981925.1 of Ostrea lurida. Classification (NCBI taxonomy): domain Eukaryota; kingdom Metazoa; phylum Mollusca; class Bivalvia; order Ostreida; family Ostreidae; genus Ostrea; species Ostrea lurida. The sequence goes on along the minus strand of CAJDSM010006039.1, from coordinate 180 downwards.
AGGTGATTCCGCTCTTGCAAGATCTGCTCGGGTCTGATGAAAAATGTTCATAACCATCACCTTTTTATAACAAATCATCACGTCGTTTATATTGACCGCAGACTTTTTGATGAAGTTAATTGTTTTCAAAAGTGACCGCAGACGTTTTCATTGTCTAACTTTGTAAGATCATTAGTTGTT